>JBBMKF010232059.1:0-16999 GCA_037834155.1 Curcuma caesia
TCGAGTGCCACTACTGCGGCCGCAAGTTCCCGACCTCGCAGGCGCTCGGCGGCCACCAGAACGCGCACAAGCGCGAGCGCCGCCGCTCCAAGCGCGCTCCAAGCGCGCGCAGCACCTCCATTTCCGCCACCCTGCCTCCGCCGCCGCCCGCTCCCACCACTTCTGGCCTCCTTTGTCCTGGACAGCCGGCGAACTCCGCTTCCTCTACGCCACCGCAGCGTCCCTGCCACGGACCGTGCCGGCTGCGCCGCCTCTTCGTCGATCAGAGAAAGGCGGCGCCGTAAGTGTGCGTGGCGGCGGCCCGTCTTCTTCCTTAACTTCTCCGAAGCGCATCGAATCCAGTTGCGACAGCAGTTTGAGTTTGGATTTGCATTTGTAAGCTAATTAATCATTAATCACGATTTCATTGTGATTTATCTTTAATTATTTTAAATAAGTATCTTATATCATTAATTTATATCTAACGATATTCCTCAATCGTCAATACTTTATAATTTTATTATTATTATATATATATAAAGAGAAAGAGAGTTTTGATATACTGCACGACGGATTCATGCGCGCCCGTGAGCGACATCGCCGACCCATTACCGCACCGTCCAACTACCGTCGGCCGCAGGCTCAAGCGCAATCGACGCGCTGCTCGCCGGAGCTTCATCCAACGTCGGATTTCGATCAAATAGTGGTCAAAATCTGATGTAATTTGGTCCGAAACAACCAAATAACGCGCGCACCACTGCCGACCGTGATCGGGCCGAATTCCGACCGAATCGCGGTCGAAATCCAACTAAAGGCGGGTCGACGTCGCACGTCGGTTCTTCCTCGGGCGGTCTCCTACCGCGATTTGGTCGGAATCCAACCCGATCGCGGTTGGCAATGGCGCGCAGCAAGGCATGCCCGATTGCCAACCCAATTTCGATCAAAATTCGACCGGAGTCCGAGTCCTGACCAACCAAAAAGCGACGCCTGCTAGTTGACCGCCAGATTCCGATCGAACCGAGGCTAGCGGACGACTACCAACGGCATGCCGAGTAGGAATGGGATGGTAGATCGGGGTGGAACACTGTGTAT
This sequence comes from Curcuma caesia, assembly GCA_037834155.1. NCBI lineage: Eukaryota > Viridiplantae > Streptophyta > Magnoliopsida > Zingiberales > Zingiberaceae > Curcuma > Curcuma caesia. Next base: position 1,072 of record JBBMKF010232059.1, read on the forward strand.
TCTCACATTTGGACAGTTCAAATCTGACACGCAATCGCGTGATAGACGATGGATCGCATGTCGCTCACGGACGCGTACAAACCCATCGTGCAGTATATCAAAACTCTCTATATATATAATTTTGCTAATATAAAGAGAAATTTAAATTCAGTGATATATAATAAGAGATAGAAAAATAGAAAATAATATAAATTTTAAATAAAAGTAAGGATTAATGATAAATTCATGAAAAATATAAAATAATGTCTAGTGAATTTTGTGTGTTCTGAGAAAAATAATATTTTCAGTTGAATCCTCCTCTTTTTCATCTACTTCTTTATAAATATTCTTGGTCGATCTCTTAGTCCCTCTATACGATTGATCAAACACTTGACGCTTCATAGCATCACTTGTAAGCTTTGCCATGCGAGCATTTCGTTCTCGCATCTACCGCAAATGAACACACTAGGAGCTTCTTCCTCGTCGGCGATTCCCACACACCTTGTGTGCCCCCGAACTTCACAAATGTTGCAACATATCATCCTTTCTCCATCCTCCTCCTTCACACCACAACCAACACAATCCACAATGTTGATCTCATCGAGTCCTTCGCAAATTTCCCCTGTGATATTTCCTTTCTCATCTCCCGCGGCCAAATCTTCGATATTCAACTCGACTTCAGTGTCTTTAACCAAGTGCTTAGCATCAAGAACACTTCTCGCTTCCATCAAAATTGTGTCACGATCCACAATACTAACCTCGTCGTCACATTCATGAATCTCCACTTTGATATTGCTTCTTTCATCTTCCACAACCAAATCTTCGGTATGTGATTCAACTTCGAATACTTTGACACTTCTCACTTTCATCGCGGCTGTGCCACAATCCACAATGCTAAACACATTGTCGCCTTCGCGAGTCCCCCCTTCGATGTGGTGTTTTTCGTCTCCCACAATCAGATCTTCAGCTCGCAATTCGCCTTTGAAGTCTTTGACCAGCTGCTTGGCGTACAAAACGACTGTCGCTTCCTTCTGCATTGTGTTCAGTATGTGGCTGTACAAGTACAACAAGTCTCTCATGATCAGCACTCCGAATCTGTTCTTGCACTGATCCCTCATCGTCGAGATGTCCTCCAAGCAGTACTCGAGCACTCGGGTGATCGGATTCACCTTGCGACGCACGATGTAACCTGCAAAAACTCGATCTCCCAGTGTTTTCAGAACATAGTCTAGCAAACCAGTGTCGCCCACATATGCTCGGGCTGCATCTCTGATTGCCTGCCTAGTGACCCATTGGAGCTCAGAGTTCTTGAGCTTTTCGACAATCACTCGCGCTGCCATCATGACTCTTTTTCGGGACCATCGGCACGGTGGAGTTTCAGTCATGGCCTCTTGGCAGTGGTAGTCCGTGGCATGTTGAGCACTACAAGAAAACGCATTTTCGGTAGCATTTACAATAATATCGCTTTCACGCAGCTGAATGAACAATACTAACCTTGTAATACTTGAGCATCGCAAACCAATCATGAACCTGAACAGATCGCTCAGTGTCGACAAGATCTGCTCGGAGAATGACTGATATTTCACAATGATGGTTGAGATCAAACGATGACTCGAGAAGCAACGAAGAGGAAGGTCCCGTAGCACTTGTAGAGAATGTCGGTAAACCTCTTGGGCGGCACCATAGCTTCCGCAGCCAAATCTGTATCCCCACCTGCCAAACCAGGGCTCACCGTAGGTGATACCATGGACTAATCTCAGCTCCATTTCCCCCTTCATTGCGACGTCAATCAAGCTCACCTTTCTTCAAATTTTCAAGAACACCAATGAATTCTCAGAAAGAATTTCTCAAAGAATGAAGAGAAGACGATATGTACCTAACTCGCAGAGCTGAGCAAATCCTGTCCCACAAGTCCATAATTTGGCGGCCAGAAATGAAATGAGAACCGCCTCGAAAGCCATTATTGATCTCTACCAAGTGTCCAAAACCATTTGAGTGCATGACCCCATGCATCAAGATGCAATTTGTCTTCGATGGTTTCGCTGATCCTGAAGTATCTTTCTTTAGCCAGTCTCTAGCAGCCTGATGGCTTATAGCTTGAAGCGCGGCAGATGAAGGCAACACAAAGTGAAACCTCTTGCTACAAATGATGTGGTGGCCCCAACCTGCACAAATAATTTAGAGTTCACTAATTGGCTACTCGTTTACATTTACGAAAAGATAGATCGTACCGGCAAAATGACAGTAATGACATCTTTGAGACGCTGGCTCTTTGGCATCCGCTTCTAAGACGAGAAGTTTAGTACTATGCTGATGGAGTTGGAGTTGAAATGAACGGCACTGCAGTTGATCTCCATGTCCAAGCAAAGAAGCTTCAAGGTGCCCAAACTTAAGTAAGGTCTCGATGTTCTCTCGGAATGAGCCACTGAAATGAGTTGGACTTCCGGGGAAGGTAAAAAAGCCTTGCTCCTCTGATCTCTTCCTCTTGTTCATCCTCTGTGGTCCTTTTGAGCTAATTGCTGGTCTAATGAGATAACAAAATACAGGGGTTTATAAAACCATGGGATCACACATTCAGTGCTTTTCAGTAATTAATTTTGAGGAAATTATATAAGAAATTTTGTTCTCAACAGCTAGCAAAATTCAGTAGCTAACTTGCTTTCGGCATGATTGAATTTTCTAAACTCAATCAGTAATCCACAAGGAATGACCAAATTTATTTATTTACTAATTTACAAAGTTAGCTCGCACTAACATCAATAGGATGCCCACTTTCTTTTTACATGATCACAATAGTACATCAGATCGAGTTGTCGAGGAGCTTTAACTATGAATTAATACATCTCTAGAATTTGTAGAATTTGAAACCTACTGTGAAGTGTGAAACATTTATTATTAACAATTAGGTGGATTGGATGGGCTTTGTGATATTATTTTATTTTATTTCATTTGTTTTATGAGGAGAAACTGGAGGGTAGATTAGAAACTGGTACCCTATATAACTCCAACTCTTATTGTTCATCATAAATCATAGGTTTTAGGATGATTTCTTCCATTCTACTAAATCTTTGGATTGTTTTATATGTTGTAATCTCTAATCTGAACTACAAGATTGATACCAAGCATCTAGTGGAGAATTCAGGACAAAGGTATATGGAGCTAAATTTATTATTATAAAAGTGACAATCAGGTATACTAAATCTTACATCATGATTGAGTGGAAAGTTGATATAGATAAATAAAATATAACATTATCATGATTTACGGTGGAAAATAATGTCAGGTGATTCATAAAGTTCATAGGGCTTCTTGTTTAAGGGAAAGAACCATTCAATTAAAAAGTTATGTTGAAGAATCATACCTCTAGTCTAGGTCGAACGAGGATATTTCTGTTAGAAGAACTCCATCCAGATCAGTAGAGCTCGGTTGCATCCATCCACAACTGAAAATAATCAATTCCAAGAGAAACATGCAATATTTTTCGCTTCTAGATAACAAAAAATATCTCATCATAATCCTCCGAGATTCACGAAAAAAATTCAAATTAAATTCTCAAGTGAAGCTATTTCTAGAAGTAAAGTTGTGCTTACCAGGAGTGTTGCTATACTTGCTTCTTTTGATGATTTAAATCTCCTTTTAGACGATTCACTATGGATACTGTCACTAGCTTCTCATTCTACAAAGCAAAAAATAAAAAGCAAAAAACAAAAATGACTGATACTAAATTATTTGAACTTAATGATGATCTTACTCTGGTTTCTTTTATCCCCTTCAAGTGAGACAAGGACTGAGGTCGAACAAGGAATGTCTTAATTTTATCACAAAATTGGAAGAGAGACAAAAAAATATACATTTCTTTCAAAGAATGAGAAAGTGAGAAAGAAATTGCAAACATTTCCCGCCATCGACAGCTGAATTGGTCAACATTTGGCAGAGCCCATCATACTCTTTTGTACATTGTATCCTTTCTAAGGCTGTTCTACCACTATTGACACTAACACTGTCATCTTGTTGCATCCACAATGCCCCACATAAGAGATCTTTCAATAGAAAAATACTTGTCATAAATCCAAATTAGATTTTGGTACCAAGAACTTAGCAACTGCTTGATAAAGTTGTTGCTCCTCAAAAGGCTTAGAGACATATCCATCCATTCCAGATTTCATGCACTTCTCATATGTTGCTTGGATCACATCAGCAGTCATGGCAAGAATCGGCAGGTGCCACTCAGCCATCATAGGTTCCTCCCTGCATATAGAGGCTCCTTCATTCCTGCTACGTTCATTCACCATGCTTTCTACCAACCGTATAAGCTTAGTTGCTTCAAATCTGAAAAGCAAACCTCTATGTGAGCTCATTAGTGGATTATTATCTAGCTTTGTTCTGTTGTGTAATCACAAGTTTGCGTCCCAGGGTTTATAAGATATAAATAGTAATGCAATATAGAATTGTTGATATCGTCAAATATACAAGAAATGAAATTTTTTTTGCTTTTTGGTGGGTCATAATCTAGCATTGATCTGTAGATACAGATCAGCATAGTTAATTAACATTGTCCATATGGACTCATTATGTAGGTATGAGAAAACACAAAGCTTAAAAGATATTCTAGAGAGTTACTAGTTCAAGAAATATAAGCCATCAAGTGAAAAATAAAAATTGGGTCCTTACCCATCCATTTCGGGCATCTGAACATCCATGAAACAAGCATCAAACTTATGAGGAAGTTGAAGGAGTGAAACAGCATCTTTCCCACTTTCAGCACATTCCACCCTCGCCCCATATTTCTTAAGGATGCCTGCAGCAACTCTAAGATTTACCTTGTTGTCATCAACCACCAATATGTTCTTCCCTGCTAATAGGGTATGCAGATTAGCTGGACCATTCAACATCTCCTTTTGTGGCTTTTCTATACCAAGCACTTGCTGAAGGCATGCTGCCACAGTGCTTGCCCTGAGAGGTTTCACGATCACACTATTGATGAAGGAACAAGTTTTTGCTTTCTCAGATTCACGGGCCACCAAAAGTATGACCTTTGGCAACTCTAGAATGCAACCATTCTGCTTCAGCAACAACAGCTGATCATGCAAGTGAACATCCATGCCAGTGTACCATGAGTCCTTTTCGACAAATATAACATATGGTTGTCTCCTGGACACAATAATCACAGGAAAAAGGAAGAATGAGTCAAAATGACCATTGAGGCATAAGAAAAAGGCATGTTAACAAAATCGTGAATATTGTTATGATAGAAAGTATTTATGCAAATAAATCAGAAAGGTTACCAATGACACTTTAGTCTAGTCCCACATGTTAAGCTATGGACAAATGCAGAATTTTTAGTAGCTTTGATGGTTGAACCAAGGTTCAAAATAGCAAAAGATATTAAAGCGAACCTAATCCTAAGCATGATAAAGTGTTTGGAAAGGGTTACTTGAATGATAGCAGAGCCAATAAATGTTGTCAGCTAGGGATAATTTTGGGCAGCGAGTTGGGTTTTGAATCTTGAGGGAAATGGCAAGACTAAAGTATGGAAGATTTTAACACCCTAGTGCAGTGCCATAGTGCCACAAGATGAGGTGTTGGCTAATAAAGGGAGCTTAAAGTTTCATGATAGAGCTACTACTATCTTGAAGGTAAGCATTTTGGGTCAGTATTTGTGCTTGACAGGTTAGCTTATCTAGGTGGTTGTGACACACTAAAAAAGTATATAGGTTTTACTTGAACAAATGTAGGTAAGGCACACTATCAATCTAAATTGGTCAACAGATTGAAGCAAGGATTACAATGTCGATTTATATAAATGTTGATGATGGTATATGAAAATGTAACATGAAAACAAAGCATGATACAATCCCACATGGTCTGGTTCATGCCAAAGTTAATAAAGAGACAGCTAGATCATCTTGTTCATGCGGTAGCAGCTGGATCAGGGACATGTCTTTCCACAATTTTGAATCAAGAAATCTGAACTAGTACACCTTTACATTAAAATGTAAATCCTTCAATAGCGTGCATATAAACAAATATTGGGACATACCCAGTTTTTAGACTGCCATTACGTCTAGCCAAGGAGATTAATGCCAACTTGACTGTTCTTGAAATTTCAATAGCTAAGCCCAGCCTCTTCAAATGGTACTTTGTCACAGCACTTCTAACTGGTTTTCCATCAATTAGAAAAGCTTTCATTCCCTTGAACCCAGACGGTAGAGCCTCAAAAGGAGTTCTCTTTGTATCTATAATTGCCTCTTTATTGCATCTTTTGACAACAGCACTAAAGGTAAATGTACTTCCAAGATTTGGTTGGCTGATGAAACTAATTTCTCCTCCCATCAATTCAACCAGACATTTAGTAATGCTCAAGCCAATACCAGTTCCTCCATAGTTTCTGGAAGTCGAGCTGTCAGCTTGCATGAAAGGTGTGAAGACACGATCCTGGGCTCGTAATGGGATCCCTATGCCTGTATCTTCAACACTGATGATGAGAGTGACATTTTCCTCAGCTTTCTCAGACGGCATTTCACTTCCCGAGATTTCTGGTGATAATTTTTCATCTGAAACTAGAAGTTTGAAATTCTCCCAACTATTTCTAGCATCAGCAGCTTGAAACCCACTTAAAGTATTAAAGGAACCAACTTGTAGTTTATCTTCTTGTGTTTCCCCATGTAAGTCACCGTAAACTTCTCCATCTATTGCTAGATTTGAGTTCTCAGCCAAATGCACTTGGATAAATATATGGCCCCTCTCAGTAAACTGCAAGAGAATATAAGGTATTATGAACAGGACATAAGCAAAGTGATGGATCAATTGTTCCCACAAGGTTTAGTAGCAGAGCATGCCAAAAGATAATAGAAAGCAGAAAACAAAAATGCATGGACTTACTTTAACTGAATTTCCCACTAGATTTGTTACTATCTGTCGAAATCTCCCAGGGTCACCAGTGACGACTTCTGGAACTTTGTCAGATACAAATACAGCAAGCTGCAATCAGCCGGCACATTAGAAATTAGCAAGCAGTAAATTCATTGATAAAATCACCAAATCATGGAAAAGGAGAGTAGACAACTCAAAATAGCTTTATCCTAAGGGATGTTGGCTTACCTCAATGCCCTTCTCTCTTGATTTTGAAGAGAACAAGGAAATCACATCATCAAGGGTTGACCTCAAATCAAATGGAACTGCCTCAATCTCTAACTTGCCAGCTTCAATTTTTGCCCGGTCAAGAACTTCATTGATTAGTGAAATTAATGCTCTGCCACAAACTTGAGCCGTTTGAGCATAATCCTTCTGAGTTAAATTAAGGTCAGTATCCAAAAGCATGTCCAACATTCCTTCCAAAAGAATTGTTAATGGTCAGTTTACACACTAGCAGATCATCTAAATCCATGAAAATGTCAGCTGAAAGCAGACCAATACCTAGCACACCATTCATAGGTGTCCTTATCTCATGTGATACAGTTGCAAGAAACTGTCAATTTAGCAAAAGGAAAGAAATTAGAAATATGAATGAAAGAGGAATTTCATGATCCAAAGGAAATGGCATACCTGAGATTTTGCAACATCAGCAGCCTCTGCTTGAAATTTTAGCTCTTCCATCTTCCGACAATCTTCTTTAACATTGTCATAATGATTTTTTGCAGCAAATACTATGTAACCTCCGAGCATGATGATTACAAAAATACCAAATGGGGTTGTAATAGCTGACAATGGAAGGGGAGGTTTTACCCTATACCTGCACAAGACTCCATTATTTTGGCAAAGCATGAAACACGGAAAAAAAGGAATTGCATGTGTAAACTAATTAGTAATGTCTAACCTGCAATGCATCTGGTGCTTCCTGAATGGATCTCCAAAATCAAGCATGTTGAAATGTGAAAGAGGCATATAACCCTCTGGATTTTGAGGTCCATACATGATCAGGGGTTCAGTAGCATTGGTAATGTCATAAACATTTACCATAATATCTTGACTGCCAGCAAGTTGCCTCAATAAATTTTCCACAAGTGACTCTACATCAAATGCACCCCCAAGATATCTGCTAAGCAGAAAGTCAAGGTGAACAATGGCAAAGGACTTATACCTGAAGATAAACTTATAAAAAATAGGTTGTATCTAGTAGAACATGATAAAGGAATATAGCTAATAACAGATTGACACAGGGAAATTTAGATATATCATCTATGCAATGCAACAATTAGCTGTGATTCCCAACTATGTGGCAGCTACCTGAATCTCCTCCTACCATTCAAATCTAAGTTGGCTATGTTGCAGTAATATCCATGCTATTGGGAAATTAGATATATTTTTTTATTTTTTGTTTTAGATTGATATGGCAAAATTCTAAACCCATTCAGGAAAAATGAATGCCATCATTGATAATTGATATGGCCTAGATTTGCCAATTTCATCTTTGTTAGGCAGGTTTTCACAGAAGGCAAATCATAATCTACTTTAGCTATTAAATACCCGAAGGGATTAAACATAAATAAGATAGCATCTAGTGAAGATGGAAATAGAAATTGAAGGGAAACAGTATTTAAATAAATTATAAGTACGCATATAAGCAACTATCTCACCCTGCAGTTGCTTGCAAACGTTGTTCTACTGTTGCATCCTTAGGAAGCCCGGCATAATATACTGGAAAGGTCAAAACCACACCAAGATGGTTTGACTTAAGAAGCCTAAAAGGTTTTGTAAGAACAGCTTTCCCAGTAGCCCTAGCCCGCAAAATATTCTCTCTATCCTCCTGCAAAAGATGCAGGAATCAACAAAAGCCAAAGGAACAAAGGCATCAGCAGAATTACTTAGCTATCATGTGCTAAACCTCGCCGGACATCATATCAAGGGCGCCGATGTGAGATACAGTCTCCTGGGAGTAAATTACAGGAGCATATTCATCCTGCATGGGTGATGGCTCCCTTTTCATGGTCATGATGGTCCACCCCTGCCTACTCTCAAAGGTTTCCCTTTGGGAATGAACAACTCTCTCAGCATATGCTACCCCATTTAACAAAGGTCGTTCGAAAGCTGTTTTCGCAGTGTAATATGCAAAAGTCTCCTGCAACCAAACTCAAGTTAACTCATGTGCAATGCTCAAGAAGCTAGAACAGAAAACAGATTCAACCAATGTAGACAAGTAAAGTATTCTTCCTATACGGAAGGACCACTGATATGAGATTTATACTCGTGAAGGTAAGAACAAAAAACATATTTAAACGATATGGAATAGTAAAGCATTCTTCCTACATAAAGAATCACAGGTATAAGATTAATTTATCAAGAACCACAAAGGAATTTTTCTGCAGCGTAGCATGTGAATGTATCCTGCAATCAAAGTTTCAAACTCAAGTAAACTCAAGCACAATACTCCTCCAGGAAATGCATAGAACCAAAACAGCCAAATTACTTAACAGCAAATATTCTGACATAGCCTTTCAGTACAAAAGGAAGTAAGACAGAAGAATAATGTCTTGGTTAATAAACAAAAAGGGAGCTGAGATAGGTACCATCAAACATGGCTGACAACAAAAGAGCAAGAGAAGACTAGGAGAAACCTCTGCCTCTATCGTTAGGCTTCCAAAAGAGAGGGAATAAAAAAGAAAGAACTAAAAGATTAGCCAACAAGAGAAACAGAAGAAGATTTTTGACAAAAATATGGAAATTAATACTGACAAAGCCCTGTACTTGTCCCACCTGATCAAGGGCTGGGGGCTGCTTCTGGTAGTAGAATGTGGAGATGAGGATGCCGAGGGCATGCACATGGTTGACGCTTACAGCGAACTGATCCTGGATCATCCTCGCACGCTCCTCACACATGCTCACCAGCGCCTCCTCCGCCTTGATCATATTCTCCCTCCGGAAATAGCAGTGCGACGCCAGGAACACGCTCACCGCAATCGCCACCCCGGCGACCACCGCCGCCCTCCGTCTCCACCACCACGTGCTCTTCCTTCCGGCCGCCATGAATGCTCACTTCCTTTTTCCAACTCAAAGTCGCGCCAACCTGTTGCAAAATTCCCACCTTTGGATCCGCCGTCTCACTCTGCGGCAGGAGAGCGTTCAAACTGCGGTTTAGCTTCGCTTAGCTCCAAGTAAATGGCATCAAGTCTTGTGTTGATTTGCGGGAAAGAGGATGAAGGCGTGGTTAAGACCTTCTTAAAAGGTGGAAAACCTCGCTTATTCCAATGACAATGAGGGAGACAGCCAGCTCGCCTCTGGCTTTCTTCTCTGTTCTCTCTCCCTACTCTGGTTTTCTTCTCTGTTCTCTCTCTCCTCCATTAAAAAATGCAAAGCATCGGCGAGTCCAGTTGCGGTTTGCTAATGGCGACAACACCAGAGCACGTTCCTCTCTCTCCCATTCCCCTCTGTATTACAAAGCTCAAAAAATCAACTTTGACCTCCAGAATTGAGATTGGGGTGGAAGCAACGTAATTAGCAGCAAGATCATAATAATAAAATCCCGTCTTCCTCCGCGCTCGGAGCACAATTAAGCGAGAAACTTACAATATTTTTGAGAAAAATTGCTTTCCCAGGGTGGTTGCGTGGCGGATTTAGCTCAAGATTCGCTGCCATTAAAAAACTCCTTGTTCCTATATAAAATTCCGCTCCTTCCGCTTCCACCGAACTCCCACTCCCTAACCTACAAGTTTCTTTTTCTTCCCTTTCCCTTGTTGTCTTCTTCTCTCGCCCCTGGGCAATTTTCTTTCCCTTTTTATTAGTCGCAATCTACCTGTTCTCGAACGGAATCCCCAACCTCCGAAGCCAGATTTCGCAAGCCACAGTGTACTGTAATCTGCTACCGATCTGCGAGCAAGAACCCCTTTTTGATCTACTCCCCTCCGATTCACCTCCGCCCGAAGCGGCCTCAAGTTCCAGCTGCAGCCCCCAAATGCGGTGATCGCGAAGGCTTCTTCGCCGTGGAAATAGGAACCCGGAGCTCCAAGGACTAGGGTTTTAGTGGTTTCCCATCATCCGAGCGCAGTGCACTGCGACGAGGGACCACATCCCTCGCCCTTAGAACTGAAATGACCTAAATGCCCTCATCGATTAATGTAATGGCATTCCCTACTCCCGAATGGATTTACCATTTATACATATTCAAAAATTAATTTTTAAAATATTTATTTTATTTGAAATTTAAATTTTGATCTCTTTATTGTTCCTTTTAGTGATTGCATTACACGTACGAAAGTCTCTTTATATATTTTTTTAATAATTTAGGTATTTGATCTTGAAGGTCGATTAATCCCGAAAATGGATCTTTTTTTTCGTATTCATCTATCAAATAAATTTAAAAATAAAAATAACTCCTTCTCCAGGAAGAAAATATCGTACAATATAGTGTAGTTAGGATTCGAAACATAGATGCTTTAATACTTTGCTATTGTCTCCGGGGTAATGGTGCAACGGTAAGATATCTAGGTTGTGATCCAGGGATCCACAGTTCGATCCCTAGCTACGGCGTATTTGTAAGAATTTTCTTCCAAATGGAGAACGCAATTAAAAGATGTGGATTGGCCGCTGTATGCGCTTCCCGATTTATCCTAGTGGTCGGTAGGAAACTTCCGTAGGACCGGACCGGCCACCTTAGGAATTGAGTCTATGAGATTGATTGGGATTTATCATTTTTTAATATTTTGCTATTACACCGTGCCCAAGGGCTAAGTTGTTAAATAGATCAACCCCATGACGAAGCGGATTAATCTATCAAAAAATCTATCATATAACAAAGTGGGACAGATCAATCCATCAACTTATGGGTTGAAAAATTTTTAATCCAAAGCAAATTGTAAATTAAGTAAGTCAATCTACGGACATATCAACAAATAAAAATATAGAAAATACTAAAATTTAAATTTAGATTACGATTTATACGGATTAAGTCCAATTCATCAAATTTTTTATTTTAATTTTAAATTTTAAAAAAATTAAATTTTTTTATTCAACAAACTAACCTAAATCCATCCTGAGCCAACTTATACAGCTCGTGGATCTAGATAGATTAATCCATCTAAATTTATTTTAAAATAAATTGATAAAATTTTAATCTAATCTATTTAAATTATTCGACGAAATGGATCAATTTGATGAATCCAATATAAATTAATGATTCGATCAAGCAAATTTAATCAAAATTGTATCGAAAATTAACTAAAGCTACTCCCATTTGAAAATGGAGTAAAAAAAGAGATTTTATTTTTTTTATTTTATTAAAGTTAGATGATCTTTTTAATTTATATATTTTTAAAGATCGATATTTAAATTTGTCTTGATTTTCTTTTATTTATTCTTCTTTTACCACTAACTAGGAATAAAAAAGATATTTTAGGTATTTGAGTAAGTGGAGTGTTATTTTAATAATTTTAAAAAGAGATTTTTTTATGGTACGAAATGATTAGGAGTGTCCTTTCAAATTGTATAGACAACAAATTTCTAATAAAAAACTTCTATGATCAATTAAATTAATTAAATTGATAAAGAAGTTGAGCATTGGATTGAATCTATCTAATTTTGCCTCCGAGACGTAATTGAATTGGTTATGACGTGTAGACTTATAGAAGAGGGCAAGGGTTCGAATCTTGGTGAAGCCAGACAATATCCTCCTGCATCGTGACCAACTACAGTTTCTCGATTTATCTCCGCATAAATGATCATGGGATCGATCGTGATTTATCTCCTCATAAATGATCATGGGACCGATCGTGTGGGGGCTGCTAAGGTGACGGATTTCACCTTTTGCAGAAGAGTCTGTCTAATTTTTTATCGTGATCAATTATAATTTTTTAATTTATCTTTTCATAGATGATCGTAAGTCTAATTGTATAAAATCACGGGATGATGAATTTCATTTATTCAATTTTTCCATTAAATAATTTAAATAAATTAAATTAAAATTTTATCAATAGAATAAATTCACTGATTCACTTAAGTCCGTGACCTACATGAATCACAATGAGTTTAGGTTGGTCAGTTAAAAAAACTTAATTTTTTTTTAAAATTTAAAATTAAAAGATAAAAGTAGACTTATCCGTCTAAATCATAATATAAATTTAAAATTTTCAATTTCACTCATTTAAATCAAATTTAAAATTTTAAATTTTTTTATTTTTTTGATAGAATTATTTCGTCTAATTCATAATCCACTATAAATTAAAGATTTTTCAATTCATCAAATTAATGTCCCGTCAAATAACAGATTTTCTAACGGATTAATCTGTCGGTTCTATGTAACACGTTTGTATTTTATTTTATTTTTTAAAAAAAGTATTAATTGTTGGGTTTATTCTTTGGAGTTTCTTCTACGACTAAAAACAAAAACAAGTCTCCATTTCCTCGCCAAAAAAAAAGTTTTTAAAAATACAGTTTTCTATGAAAAAAACAAAATTTAAAAATTGTTTTTTGTTTGTTTGTGCATGGAATTATTCCTATCCCTCCTCACATGTGGGTGGCTTTAATTAAATTTTTATTTTCTAAAAAAATAGTTTTTTTAGAAAAAATAATTATAAAAGCTCAGGATCATAATCGTGATCCTAGGTGATGTTTGAAGTCATGATCGGATACTTCTGGACCAAAAAGAGACATAAGATCTTAATCGTCTTAACTTAGGATTGTATCAATTCTATACAATATCCGGACATAATTAAATTAATTATGGCAGAATAGAATTATTAAAGTGGATAAAAGTCGAATTTAAACAGAAGCAATGTCTTCCTTCATCGTAGTTAACTATAATTTCTCAATTTACCTCCTCACAGATAGTCATGTGGCTAACCGTGTGAGGCCGCTGGAGTGGAGGATTCCATTTTTTTTTGCTGAAGTATTGATCCTATACAATCCCATCAATTCTGCTTTGATCCCATCATAAAAATGATCTTATGCAATCTATGAGTGATTTAGTACTTCTTGTGGATAGAGTTGTCAAATAGATCAATTTAGGATGAAATAGAACGGATTAGTCCACCAACTTAACGGATTAAAAAATATTTAATCCAACTTAAAACGGATTGCTAGTTAGGCGAGTCAACCCATGAACATATTAAAAAATAAAAAATATTAAAGTTTTAAGTTTGAATTACAGTTTAAATTAATGAAGTTGAAAATTTTAAATTTGAATTGTGATTTAGATTAATCAGCCCCACTAATCCATTGAGTTTTCTATTTTAATTTTAAATTTTGAAAAAAAATTCTCAATTTGTGAGCCAACCCAAGCCTGCGACGAACCGACCTACATGCGAGTTGCGAGCCTAGGCAAGTCGACCTATCTAAATGCCTAAATTATTTGACGAGACAGACTAATCCACCTAAATTATTTAATAGGACAGACTAATCCAACGAACCTAATCTAAATTGATGGTTATAATCATACTATCTGAATCGTAATTCTACAAACTACGATAAGGATGAAGAGGAAAAAAAAAATTCAAGTATCAAAATTTTAATATCGTTAGGTAGTCACACAATCTCCATAAAATTTTGTTTTTAGAAGATTAGATTAACTAACTATTATTTTAAACTTCTTGAACACTATCATTAACGTGATAATTGAGTGATTAAGAGTTGTTTATAAAGAGATGAATAGATATAATTTAATTTATCCATTGGCTTAGCATGAAGTCGTTGTGCCAAGCCCAACTTAGCCTATGTCACAAGTCGAGCTAACACGAACTTGACGCGAACATGGTCTACGTATCAAGCCCAACTTAAGTACTTAAGAAAAATAGAAATACAATTTAAAAATGTATCTATTTTTTAATTTTATATATATATATATATTGATATGGTAGAAGTCTAAAATTGTTAGTGGTCCTAGATTTGGAATGACGTGGAACTATTAGGCAAGATCAAGAAGGATTAAATAGAACTCGAAAGGTAGTCAATTAACAACCTCAGCCTCGAGTCTCAACCTTAGTTTCTATTGAATCTCATGTGTTAGAACCTCATCTTAGCTTTGGATTTCGACCTCAAAGTCTATTGAATCTCATTCGTCAACCCCATCTCAATTTCGGATCCTGACTTCGACCTCTATGGAAAATATTACTATCTTATTTATGAACATGAGGTGGTGAACATAGTCTTTGTATTAAGCCCAACTTAAATACTTAAAATTTTAAAAAACATAGAAAAAGACAAATTAAAAAATATATCTATTTTTTAAAATAAAAATCTGATGTAGTGGCAACATATGAGGAGTCGAACTTCAACAGATTATAACTTTTGACTCGGGAATCAGAATGAGGCACGATCAGATGCGTTTCAAAGCTCTTTCAGAGACCTTTACCGGTCCACTTTTGGTCCCATCCGACATCGTTTAGTGCTCCATCCGTGCCTCTGAAATCATTTTTTGCTATTTATAGTAATTTTCTATTTTTAATTTTTTGGGATATTTTTGACTTTGTCAAGTTAGTATTTTGGTTTATAACCTATTTATAGGCGTGTTTAGCTATTTATGGCCAATTTGATTGCTTAATAAAAAAATTTCTTTTTTTGGCAAAACCTAGAACGGCGTCGTCGCTGCCTTCTATCAGTTTTCCCAACTTCTCGAATTTGTTCTCTCCCCAATTCTCCCTCAATCTTTCGCCTACAGAATAATCGATATTATGTCCGGCATCAAAATCACACACATATACACTATTTTCTTAAAAAATATTTTAATTCAATTTTTAAAAATATTTTTTAAGTTTTTTGTTATATATGAAAAATGGGTTTGGGCCCATGTCGGTCTAGGCATGACTGAACTAGGATTGGATTGGGCCCATGTCAAGCAACCAGTCTAGAGTCCTAAAATATGCCTAGCATGAAAATGTGATAGATCGGACCAGACTTGAGTCGTGCTCAGCCCGATCGACCTATTTTGACGTGTCTAACTTAACCTACTAAATTGTACCAATTTACTCACTCATTTTATAAATTATTACAAAAAATAAGTTTTCTTTTTAAATTTATTAATTAC
>JBBMKF010232272.1:0-16996 GCA_037834155.1 Curcuma caesia
AATAAATAAATAAATAAATACAAAGAAAAGGATAAAACTGTCATTAGAAGAGGAGAGAGAGGAAGTGGGAGGGGGGGCGTGCGCTGTTGGGGGTGGGAAAAGCAGTACATCACAGAAATTTCAAAAAAACATTATCTCCTTTCAAAGGTAAAACGTAATTTACTAAATTTTAGGGAGGAAAATGAACGTTTTCTAACTGCAAAAATGTATTTTTTTTATTGTGATTCAAGTGGCCATTTTGTTATTAGCATAATAGGGTCAATTGGTTTTAGGTTGTAAACTGAGTCGTAGCGCAATGAGAGGTCATAAGGGGCGATGACGTGGATCTCAGGGAGGAACGAGTAACGACCAGGAGCAGACTACTCTGCTTTTTAATTACAATAATAATTACTATTATAAATTTATTCTGTCTGTCATCATTGACTCTTGGAGATTGCAGAATTTCTGTTCTTTAAAAGGATTCGAATATAATGAGAAAAATAATCTCACTTATGAAAGTAGAAATCTGGGATTAAAGTGAGTGAAAAAGATACAATAACATTATCATAAACAATTACTTTCACTATTCGTGGATATTTTTAAACGAAGAAGATAAATATAGAGCAGCAGGCAGGGGAGACATGTGAGCAGTGGCCCCACAAGGTGGCAGCCATAAACAAGACGTAATGAACAACACCTCGATCATTTACTATAAGTTTATTTGATCATTCGCTTAATGTATTAATTGAATTGGCATGTAATTTCACCAGTGATTATTGATTATGATTAGTGCTGCGTGATCAGATGAAATGTTTGTTCTCAGTCCTTAAGTATACAATTATTTAAATAGTCAAGTAGGCATTAGGTGTGGTAAAATACGACACAATGAATATGATTATCACTGTTAAACAAACTGCATCATAAGTGAGGTAATTTGTCTATGACGTTCTAAATAAAATAGATCATGTTTGTACTTATAAGTTGAATCCTAAATATCCTATTATTAGGAATGGAAAGTAAAAATAGACCAATAGAATTGGCTTGACTAAGCCTCAACCCCTCGAGTAGACAAAGCGCAAAGTCATAACTAAGCGACATGATAAGCCACCTTTATGCATTGAAAGTGTATTTTAATATAGAGGTCTAAGTATTAATGATGAGGTTAGGTGAATATCACAGTCAATTTGATCCACCACCTTTACTATTAATACAATTCATTTGAGCCTGAAGTATTAGTACAATGACAAATGCTAGCTCAATGATTGATTCAAACATCTACTATTTGAATCTTAATTATATATGATATATGGTAGAATATTTTCTTTTAATGAGATGACAATTTTAAGATATAAATTGTTGGGTGCAGAACTGTACGCACTTTTTAAATTTATCTTGATGATCAATAAAAAACTTTAATAGAGTAGAGTTGGGTCTAACACCTCCAGAATTAATTTAATCATAAGAACTAGATACTTGAATTATAAATAAAAAATCCATTCAATATATTTAATGTCTAAGTTCAAATATAAATTTTAATAGATAGGAATTTTTTTTAGTGTTTTATTATTATATTAGTAGACGTCATAGTAAGATTTAGTGGTTATTGTTGTTATTTTATTATTGTATTACACTTGTGCATTTGTTTATTAGACATGTGGTATGAATCTTGCTCGTAGAGATAATATAAAATTTATTTATATTTTTGAAATAATTGTCAATCGCATGAAGTTCACTATATCTTTTAAAAAGTAAATTATGCCATACGAAATTAGCAAATTTGAGTAATCGTCGTCTATCAGATCTCATAAGGATCTTTGTCTTTCCTCAAAAGAGCTTTCCTTCAACAGGTTAAATGGCCTACAAATATGGTGTCATCCTCATGACAGATTCGATTGCCATTAAAATGGCCCCATTCTGTATGTTGCGGACAAAAATGATGGCCCGCTCCTTGAACATCCAATAATTATTAAATTCTACTTTTATTTTTATTTATCGAAGATAAATAAAAAAAGAATAAACGGAAAGAAATTTAATTTCGCTACCAGCTGTTAATTAATATTTCATCCTCCTCGTACTTTGTTTGGTAGAGAGGTACGCAATGAAACTATACCTTATTGATTAGTGAGTCAAGACAAGCAGAAGCTAACGGCACTCAACAGTAGAAAGCGCAGGGTCCTCTGTCGGCATTGATAGACAGCGGGATGGGGTACGGCGGGTGTCGGCCGAACTGCAGAGGGAAAAAAAGTTAACTCCAATACACAGCCGTCCGGCTAATATTTTTAACGATGGCATGCCCTTAGTGGGCCGATTACATAAGAGTTTCAAGTGATTTCACATGGATACTTTAAGTTATATAATATATTTTAAATTAATTGTTTCTCTTTCTTATTGAAAAATCATTTCACTTTTGTTAATGTAAAACATATTATGTTTTTTTATAAAACTGAGTTAGGTTGTATTTGCATTATTGGAAGGCCCATCCTGTAAACCGCTATCAACAACTTGATTGTCACAAACAAACGATAAAGTATTTTTAAAACGATAGAGGAAGAATACTAAGTGGAGATTTCATGCATGGTATACTCTTAAAATTAGGTTGAGCATTCCAATAAACATAACTCATACTCAATCGAGAAACTAGACGTCCATAAATTTTACTCTGAATTTATCTGATAAATAAATCAGAAAAAATTATTTATCTATTATCAATAAATAAATTAATTAATTAAGCCTCTTTTCACAACTGATTGTACCAAAATACTTGTTAATAAATGACATTTCGTATGCAAAATTTGTTGTACTTTTGCTTTGGATCATCTTTTGTTAATATACAAAATTGTATTTAATTTATTTTCATATAGAAAATAGCTTAATTTCCAATTAATCAACGCGTGGATTGCAAGATAATAGTCCGTACAGGCGGTGTGATTTAATCGATTCGTATTAAATAAATCCAATTAAATGAGTTAAATTATCAATGAAAATGGACCTTTTTTTTGCTTTTTTAATGAATTTAAAGTTGGAGTGGGATCTGTGAAGAAATTAAAATGAGGTTGGTCTTCCTTCAAGCTCCTAGAAACTCACTGGAGCAAAATGACCAACCATTTGAAATGTATAAATTGTTAGATGTTAAATTTCAGATTTGCAAACTTGTCAATCAATGAGCATCGTTGGTTCTCCTACAAATTCTGCAACACAATTGCAAACGCAGCAGAGCTTTTGAATGTACTTAAGATTTTGGCATTTTCCTAGGACGCAATGAGTTTTCAGTTATATGAATTTATTAATTAAAAGGTGTATCATATTTTAATTTTTATTAAAAGACCCACTTAATTTCCAACTATTTCAAACTTAAATTAAATTAAAATACTAATATTTTTTATTTAAACAGACCTATTAAAAATATTTTAATTATTTTCATATAAAAGATATTGAAAAGTTCATTTTTAAAAAAAAATGGCATCATTAAATTCACGTTTTAAATTTTTTTAAAGTTAAATAAAAAAAGTAAAAAAACATATATTTTTAAATATCTAATTTAAAAAAGGAAAGTGAAATATAAATAAATAAAATAAAATAAAACTTAGTTATTTTATAAAGATTTATATTGACAATATTAAAATTTTAAAATTTATATTAAATTATTACTCCGAATAACCTTTTAATTTAGTTATATAAATTTTTAAATTTATTGAGTTTTTAAATCCATTAATAAGTTTTGATAAATCATTAATCTTTAGAGAGTGTAATTTTATTCGTTATTATATATTATTACATCCTCTAAAATCTTGCATGTCAACAGAGTCATCACGGAAAGAAGAACAAATCAGTAAACTTCACCATTTTTACTTTGCTACTCTATTCTCCAACTCTTTTCTCTATGAAATTTGATTTGAGCATCGAGGAGTCCGGCCAAGGTATGTCTTAATCCCCTTTCTAGTCTATCTTTTTGAGTCCTTTAAATCGCCATCACCAGGAGCTAATGCGATAGAAGACGATCCAGTGGAAGCCAACTTGATAGGGACTTGTCTTTGATAGGAGATGATCCGGCGGGAGCTTACTTAATAAGAACTCGACCCAATAGGAGACTACTTGGCAGAACTCGATCCGATAGGAGACTATTCACGTGGTAGTCAACTTGACAGGAACCCCGATTCAATAGGAGAAGATCTGATTGGAGCCGATTGATAGGAACCCAACCCGACAGGAGAATACTGATCGGCAAAACTCGATCAGGCATGAGATGATCCGCGTGAGAGCCCACTCGATAGGAGCTTGACTATATAAGAGACTACTCGACAGAACTTGATCCAATAGTGATCAACCCATCCTTTCATCTTAGACCGGATTAAATTGACACCAATGAATTTTGACCAATAAATTCGTTTTACTCTCATGAATCCACTATATTAAAAAATAATTGATTCATGATCTTTATTAATTTAGGCAGCGGACTTACAAAGGGACAAAAGGGGTCATAACCCGTCATTTAAAATAAAATTACTAGTATATCCTTAAGATTTTAATTAATAAAATAAATTGCGAAAAAAAATTACAAAATCCTCTTTTTAATCTTTTCTAGCGACAACCTCTTGCTCTCTTCCAAAAAAAAAAAAAAAAAAAAAAAAAAAATCATCTCCTCCTTTTAACTTGTGATTTATGAAGGTATAATATTTTTCCTTACTTGCCACCCCTCTTGATCTTCCGATTTTGATATTTTGAGAACATATCTCATATTTACTTAGTGTTTTTTATATGTTAATTATTAATTTGGTGCTTTTGAATTTTCATCTATTTTTATAATAGAAATTTTAAATTATTAATTTGATATTTTTAAATTTTCACCTGATAGTAGAAATCTTTTTTTTATTGTTTTGATCTTTTTGTAATATTGATTGTTGAATATTTATGAATTTTATTATTTAGGATTGATTTTCTTGATTTTTTTTCATAAAACTATATTATATGTTAAGCTTTTTTTCATAAAAAATTAAATGTTCAGAATCACAATCTTTTGAAAAAAGAAGAACTAATCAGTCTGAAAAAAATATAAAATGTATTAAAAAAATCTCCAAATTTTTGTAATAGATTTCATATGTAATCAATCTTCCGTCTTAGAATTATAAACTTAATATTCATGAAAAAATTTGAAGAAAATATTATGTAAGAAGCTCATGCCAACCTCATAAACATAGAATTCAAAATTAAAAATTTCAATAATAAGTCAAAAGGATTTAATCCGTCGACGAATTTGATTAGTTGTAATATAAGATGCTTGTGTTTTAGTTAATGTAAATTATATATTTACGATGTTATATGAATTGTGCCTTCCCTGAACATCCGGTGAGTAATAATTTAGACCCACATTGTTTTATGAGTTCGGCAGCTGAGAAAAAGTGCATGAATCTTGACTTAAATATGCCGCCAACAAGGCCGACATGCTGGCCAATTGTGTCATATCGGTACCCGGTGGGATTCAGATCAGAAAATCAGCATAATTCTCGACATGGCATACTATTTCATATAATATGTTAGACTAAATAGAAATAACTGGTCCATTCAAATTTCATAAATTCTGTTTTGCATCAACCTGCTCCAAACAGTCATAAAATTATCATGCGACTTCAAATGTTCACACATTGAATAACAATGAGTGGGAAAGAAAAGAGAGAGAGAAGGAAAATGCACGCGTCGTTGAGAAAACAAACCCAGATACTAACTATACACAGACAAACACGTAGACTGGAGATATAGATGCTTTGGAAACAAACCACACACTGATCCGTGCAAATCAATTTATCTAAAATTGCGCGGAGCACAACACCAACAAGCAAATAAATAGAGAAGCAAAAATGTACTTCAACTCAAATTTTACTTCAGACGATAAACTTGGGTCGACTTCCCAGTGCAATTCACCGCCTCCATCCCACTTGAATAGCCCTATCTGCACATTTTCAAAATTTGAATGGCATTTCGTGAAAAAGTACTATGACGAGTAACTAGTACACGTATATATTTGATGACCAATTCATGAAAAAGGAGATGAGTAACTAGTGCACGTATATATTTGATGACCAATTCACGAAAAAGGAGAAAAAGACTAGAGTTTCTAGTTATTTATGATTTTTATTTCCTCTATCCACAATTAGGTTATATAATGTCTCACTAGACTTATTCAAAGCAAAACTATCAATCACATTAATGATTTTTATGCAGACAAAACACTTCTAAATGTTATTTTTCACAGGAAAATTTTAAGGAAAGCTTTACCCGACTCAAATTCAATCATTAATTGTACCTAAATCCAACATAAACAGCGTTACCTACAGTCATCAAGTACTGACAGTCATCCTTAATTTCACCCCTTAACCATTAACATTGTTATTTAAAAAGTGATGTCAGACAGTGTCATGCCTACCAATATTAATATTCCATTAGATGACTCGTGGCAAAGTAAATGCATCTAACTTGAAGATAAAGATTGAATTTCATTTCTACTTGTCCCCCTACCTTGTATTGGTCTCTTTGTCCTTGGTGAACTCATTTTGCCGTTGGTAGCAGGTGGTAGAGAATGTCGACGAGGGATGCCATTTTTGTCCACACAGTCTGACACAAGCCTTGGAGATATTTGCCCACGTAATTTTGCCTTGGCAGATTCAGTTGCTGCCATATAGCTAGGAAGCACAGGAACATTTGGCAAACCATTTTCAGGATATTCTGATTTTGCCGAGAATGATCTCCTTTTGCCTGTCTTTTGGTTTTCATGACAAAGTTGTTCTTCCTTTAAGCTTACTTCTTCACTTGTCAGTATATTGTTCTCTGCATTATCTATCTCCTGCAATAATTGTGTTTCATCCAATAGCTTATCACCAAGCGGCACATCAATTTGTTCATCTGCTACAGCAGGCTTGGTAGTATTTTCATTATCTGGTTTTAAAGTAGGTGTTAGAGCAATATCCTTCTTTGGTTTTTCGGTGGAATCAACAACTCCTAGGTTAAGATTCTCAGAAAAAACAGCCACATTTTTCAAACTTAGGTCTGATTTCTGACTTTCAATCTCTGGTTGCTCAGTCACGTCCTTTATAGTAGATATCTTTCTTAAATTACGTTTTACTCTTTCAAGCTCTGATTGTGCTTGTTCTGGTATGGCTTCCACTGGAGAACTGTTTACCTTTTTCAGATTCCTCTTGGCCTTTTCAGGTTCATTGTTGGTATTTATTTGACCAGCTGCAGCATTTGAAGCAGAATTATTTCGCATGCGCCTTGATTTTCCTGATTCAATTTCCATAACTCTGTTGGTCTGGCCTTTCAAAGTAATTCTTCGTTTCGATTTGTTTGTAGGCACCGAGAAACTGATAGTGGTCCATCTATCTAACCAGCTGAAGACTGAATTGGGGTCTCGTTTATCATAGTTAATTTGCAGAGGTTTTGCCCGAATTGATGACGTAAGAAGCTGCAGAACATGAAAGACCTATAAGCACAGAAATCCGTTGGTGAATCAATTTTTGCAAAAACAACAAAAACATTCGACGTTCTGCCGCCTCCGCCTGACGCTGGGATTCAGCTATCTCCCGCATTGTGGCATTCTGCCACATGCGAGCCAATTGCAAACTTCAGTGATAGTATTCCAACTTCAGTGATATACCCGTACTCATGTTGACATGAGTACAGGTATATGTGTCGAGATTGAGTGATAGAGGAAAAGTATATGACATGACAGGAATATGGTAGGTGCATATGCCGAGGTGAATAGTGATAGAACCCAAATGTATTTTCAAATCAAGCCATACCCATGTTTGATACAAAAAGCCATTAGATTAGAGAGATAAACTCGAGAATTCACCTTAAAAAAAACTAGAATGTAGCAAATATACCTTCCATATAAAAGTGTTTGATGAAAACTTCCCTTTCCAAGCATCCTGTGGTATGGGATTCTGAAAAGAAATTGAGCATAATTAATATTATGGACATGAAAATTTGACTAAACTACCACAATCAGGCACTCAAGTATACTGACATAAATGAAGGAACTCATAAAAAGGTTCCCTAAAAGATACCATTGACACGGAGGAAGCAAAAGAACATTGTGAGCAAATTTCATTCTGAAAGCACAATGGAGCTAGCAATATCACGGTAGTAATTCATTCGTCAATAATTGAATCGATTTCTCGTGGTCCGTGTTAATAATAAAGTTGCTCTGAAATAAAGGCTCCAGAAACATGATATTGGAAGAAAATTATGTGTATAATTTACAAACGGTCAACATTTCAAATATCTTTCTTTTCCTTCTTTCTGTTGAAAAGAGGATACCGATGGAGATAACTAGATTAATTGCATAACTGTATCTTTTTGTTTTAATGTAGAAGTTTTGTCTGCAAGTCAAACGAATGACATTTTAATTTTACCCAACCCCAAGCAAATCTTCTCACTTGGAATAATCCTTTAAACCTCAAATCAAATACTAACAAATTTCTAATGAATCCATTAGCCAGGAGCAGATTATCTGTTTTCAATTCCTCAAATCTGGTGTTAGGCATCTTGGACCAGTTTGCCATATTATGAACACGCACGCTGTAAATAGAGTTCTACACATTGCTATTTTATTGTTTGAAACAAGAATACTCCACAACATCCGCAAATGATGCCTGATTATATTGAAATATATCTCCAAGAAGTCAACCAGAAACCTATTTGTATGATGGTATATTAACCGCAGGTGAACAGTTAGTACATGGTCTCATATGGATGAAGCCGCAGTAGATAGCGTGGATTATAACAAACCATAACTATGACGATCAGATTCCAGTAACATGATTATACATCAACCATCCAAAGCATTGTGGAGTTTCATGCATTCATTCTTTGAGCATAATTTGCTTCATTGTGAATTGAAGACTATTATAACTGGAGGACCATAAACTTCCAGAAGATGGGGGATAGTCTTTGAGGTCAGAGTCCATGTTATGGGTGCCAAATTAAATAATGAAAATTTAAATTCAATTTAATAGGGAAAGAGAGATGAATAATGACAAAACCAACAATAAAAAGGAACTAGTTTGCACTTACTACGGTCTTTAGTTGATTATAGTTTAAAGTGACTTTAAGCTCACTAAAGGAACGTCTAACTTTTCTTCCACGAGCTATAGCTTGTAATTTGACAATTCCTTCCATCGCATGTAGAGTTGCAATAGCTTGTCTTCTCACCAAGTGGCCTCTTATTAATGCCTGCAGCCTAATAATACCTTTAAGAGCACGAAATGCCCTACGTGCCTGCATCAGAAGTATCATTAAGAATACATGAGATGGTTAAGTCATTTGGAAGTACCATATAGATTTGTGCCTTGCATGCCTTTTAGATGTATCATTAAGAGCACATGAGAGAAGTCATTTGGAAGTACCATGTAGGCTTAGTGTAAGATAGAAGCAGTGTGATTCCTTTGGCAAGAAATTTTGTAGCAGTGCTGGGGTATGCCAAATTGCAAGGCACCCAGCATAATTGATACCAGAAACTAAAATATTGAAATAGATATATTATAATTAGAATTACCAGATAGCCACGGAATGCTGCCTGTGCCTTTATAGCAGCATGCTCTTCTGCATCATTGTTAATGCGTTCTGATATAATAGATCCTACAACTCCTTGATTAATGTTTGAAATGGCCGACTCCCCTGTATCTGATGGTTTTCCTTCATCTGATGTTACTATATCTCCACCATTCTCAATGCTTATTGGAAGTGGTTCAGAAATTTCCAGGGAATTTAATGCCAAATTTGGGCCTTTTGCACCTGCATATCCTCTGTTAGTTTCTCTCTGCAGATGAAAAATGGAATCACAATAAGTCTCTTCTTAAAATGGTAGATAAAGCAAGTAAAATATGATAACCTTGAGAACATTTCATAAGTTCAATTACTCAGAAAAACTAAGAATAGTGAAGGGGTGATTCCTTCTTTCAAATACATGGGTTAAATACAATCAGTTCTTCAATAAAGAAGGGAACCAATGAGTCGATCAAGGCCTTTTCAGTGGGAACAGAAAATTAACACGGAGACAAGACAAATAACATTAGGCTGAATTACTATATCTATGTTAGTCGCTAGAGTATCAAGAAATAACATAATTTCATCTGTAATGATTGTATTCTTAGTAAAAATATAGACTACTAAAACAATTTTTTTCTCCAATAATGCATCCTACAAATCCACACTTTCCGGTCCATACTTGATCTCTAGACATTTTTCATTTAATAACAATTTTTTATATTTTAACTGTAAGATCCTTAGTCGAATACATGATAAGTGAGGCAGAAAAAAAATGTCGGTATAAGCAAGTGTAAGAATCAGACCACGTAACTTTTTTTATCACGACCGGTATTATCTATTATTGTACAATCCAACACATGAACCAAAAAAAAGTAAAATGCATACCGGTAAATTCCTTCCTTTTGTAGCCTGTGATTTCGTCTTCTTTCCAAAGAGAAGTGTCTTGATCCATCTTCCAGGAGATTTTCCCATCGGCAGGATCCCTAACCTCAAAGCCCTGATCTGAACATCACAGACACCTCCGCAAACACCAAGATCAGTACTCACGGCATCCGAAAACTGATTGCATAAAAATGACCAATATGTAGACGGATAGAGTTCAGTTCACTCGTTCGAATTCAAACCCTCTCAAAGCAAACTTCACTCAGAAAACAAACAGGCATCTACCCGTTTATCCGGGAAAATATAAACAAGATCTAGAGCTGAATCAAGATACAGACCCAAACCCAGTACTACATTTCAACAAAATAAAAATAAAAATCCAAGACTAGAACAAATAGTAAACAGCAGTACAAGGTTAATTAGATGAAGATAAAACTAAATAAAATTTATTAAATAAATAAAAACGGGGTGAAACCAATCTCAATGCCGGAAATACAATGTTCCGCCGACAAACAAAAGACAAGGAAAACGAGAACAGATCCCTTCAAAATATCAGTAAAAAATAACTAGTCAGATCTGTTGAAGGACTCACTGTCGAACGCTTCTACGGCAAATGCAGAAGGATCTGCTACCCCCGCTGTAGTTCTCTCACCGCCTCCTCCCTGAGTTCCTGCTATACCTAGAGATGTAGCAGAAGAGTGAAAGGTTTCACTGAAAAGGTAAAAAGACAAAACTCTCCTCGATTTTATATTAAAAAAATCCAAATAAAATGTAAAATTTGCCGCTTGGAAAAAGATAAAGGAAAGAACAGCAAGGAGACGGAGAAAACAAGCAACTCCAGCGCAAAACATGAAACAGGCATTTTACAGGACGTCAGATTACATATTCGTCATTTAAGTTCTTGTTGTTGTTCTCGACACAGCTGATTCTCACCGACGATGCTGCATCAACCAAGCCAGGCCCAAAGTGAATTCAAATGACCGTTGTGCTCACTCACCCATCAGACGTGGATAACTTCTGTTTGTTTTTAAACGCGGCCTCCATGCTTGGTTCGCAAAATTGCGGGACTATTGAAAAAGGAAAAATGAGAGACGGGAGCCTATTGACTGGCTTCCGACTACGGGTCTCAGTGAAGTTGCCAATTTTCATGTTCCATCAGCGTAAAACGTCCTGATCGGAATGTGATATGGCGAAGAACCAACTTATAAAAATAAAACTGGCCGTGATGATGAAGGTCGGTGTCGGTTATGATGTCGGACGCTTGCCCCACCCCACTACGGCACTACCGGATAATAACAGCCCGGCTGCTGCACTACCTAACCGATTTGATTAAAACGAGACAGTTGGTGGCATTTAAGGTTTTTAAGAATGGACCCTGTTTCAACGTTCGTGTAACATCAACGCGTGGCGGAGATGCTCTTCGTACGCGCCGCTATCCGTCTTTCCATTTCTTTGGGCCGAATTCACAATGGACGTAAACGCGACAAGAGAATCAACTGCTGGATGATAGAGAGCTGGACCACCTCCAACGGCACAAATCAACTGCGAAAGAAAAGTGAAAATAAAATTATCCTTCCTCAATTTATCGTGTTACAAGCAAAAGAATCATGTTATGTCATTTGTCTTTCTCGCAAGTCGCCGCACCATCATGTATGCCCATACCAATCCTTCTCTCCCCGCCACACCTGCAGCTCTAGCTCCTTGCCTGATTAATGCATTCTCCCCTGCCCTCCGACAGGATCGCAGTGTGGTCACTGGCGTTCTTGAAGTTGTAAAAGAGGTCCTCATTGGAGCCCACCTAGTCGGCGCCTCGTGACTAACGCACCTCGATCGTCCTTCGGGACGCAGAATGCGAGCTCAAATCTGGCTTCGTGTTGGTGGTGGAAACCTCACGTTTGGGGTAGGCTAGCAGCCCATGGAATGCGGAGGCGGGAGCTCCGACCGTGGTAGCGAGCCATAGGGGCGGAGTGGGAAGAGTCTAAGGTTCACTTGCGGCAAGTGGAGCGCAGTAGACTGGCGACAACGACAGCAGACTGCAGAGGAGGCTCACAAGAGGATATAAATGTAATTTCAATGTGTTAGAAGGATCGGATAAAATAATTTACAAATGAATTTGTTGAATAGTCTTGTAATCTATCTTTCAGTTATCCATTTGCCCCTCTACGGATCCAAAAGCATAAATTTGAAATCTTTTCCTTTCTTAGACAGAAATTGATGTGAATAAAAATCTAGGAAGTCAAGCGAACCGTCGAGTGAAGATCCATGTGGACGTCGAAGGGCAGAAAGAAATCTATGTAAATAGTGCTGATCCAAGAAATCAATCCCAAGCTGCACGTACGTGTTCAGATGAAACCGAGTTAAAAGTAATGAAAAACCACCAGACTCACTAGTAATTAACTAGCAGTTATTGAGAAAATAACATATCCATCAGATGAAATAGAGTTAGAGCAACTGAAAATTTTAACTCAAATATGAGTTAAAGCAAATGGATTAACGATTAAGTGACACTTAGTATTACACTAGCACTTACTTTTAAAATTAAATCTACAATATATACCTCAGTTAATTTTTTTGACTTCAGGTTATCATCCACTTACAATCCATCTTAATTTTAACTCACTGAATAAGTCATTCACGTACGATATCTTCACTGTCTACCTCATCTAAATTTTCACCTGGTTGATCATTCATCTCATCTCAACCCTCGTTATCTTTCGCCAATTCAACTGAATCTCGAATAACAGTCACATCGTCCACACTTTTGACCTCGATTCATGTTCGAATAAACCTCATTTGACATTCTTAATAGACTTTTAGTTCTTATTTTATAAAAAAAAACACTTAAAAAATAAAGTTCTGATGAATTGAAGAGTATTTTTTAGAGCAACGAGTTTGACTCAGGTAATTTATCTAGTTTTGATATTTTATCTGTATTTTTACAAATTAGTATGTTTTACCGTGCTTTTGTGCCACCAATTTTTTTTTGGGATCAATTTGGAGCTCTCCAACTCATGGTGGCTGTCTGTGTCTAGCAGAAACACTTATATAGTGGTCCAATTTCTCGCAGGAAAAAACTTATAAAAATTTGCAGTGCTCATATAATTTGTCTCCATAATTCTTTTAAGACTAATTTATTTGCTAAATCGTGGGCATCTTAAAAATAACAATGTATTAAAAAAAAAAAGACTGAATGAGGATGAGGAAATAATATCGTTGCATGTGAAACAATACTAAGTTAAAGTTGTACTAATCTTTTTGTTAATAAAATATTTTCCATAAGGAAAATCTTTAGTTCAACTTGCTACGATGGATTGATTTTACTAGCCGCATTTTGAGGAGAAAAAAATAAATCCTCTCAAATAACATCACCCACTTATATTTTAAATTAATATTTTTATTTTATTTTTCATTTAGAGTTATTTTTTACTATCTAACAAAATATTTAAAATACATAAATTATTATTTTTTATAAACAATTAATTTAAATATTTTGTTGCAGATATAAAAAGTTTCACTCTCACATTCAAATTGATTAAATAAAGGTCTTCGAGAGTAAAATATTTTTCAGATGACAAACTTAATAATATATACATTTTAAACACTAGTTACAAATAGTTCTCATAGATAATAAACACATTGAATATACCCCGATACTAAAGATTATGCATGGTAAGAGTAAAATAACATAGTGAAAATGTTAACATGGTAAAGGTGACAACACATTTTGTTACGTCCTGGGAGATAACTATCTGAAAAATTTCGACAGCATCTCCCCTGTAACAATCCAACTTTCCTGAATACATAGTGGTATAAAAGGTCCACACGACCAATACTAATACAATACATGAATATACTACTAACTACAACGTAACACTCAAGGCCAATATGACCACAACCACACATCCATCACAATACATGAATATACTACTACTTTTCTCTCACTATTTCTCCCTCTACCTTTCTCTCACTCTTTCTACCTCACTTTCTCTCTCTACTGTTCTCTCTCTATCTCACTTTCTCTCTATACATTTCTCTCTCTATCTTTCTCTTTTTCTCACTACCTTTCTCTCTCTAACTCACTTTATCTATCTCACATTATCTCTCTATCTCACTTTTTCTCTCTACATTTATCTCTCTATCTTTCTATCTCTAGCTCACTCTCTATCTCTCTCACCCTCTCTCTATCTTTCTCTCTCTCCCTCACTTGCTCTTTCTCTCTCTATCTCTCCATCTCTATATCCATTCTCTCTCTATCTCACTTTCTCTCTCTATCTACCTTTATATCTCTATCAAACTTCCCGATCTCTCCTTTCTCTCTCTATCTTTCTATCTCTCATTTTCTCTCTCTATCCCACTTTCTCTCTCTATCTCTCACTCACTCACGCTCTATCTTTCTCTCTCTCACTTGATCTCTCTCCTACCTCACTTTCTCTCTCTATCTCACATTCTCTCTCTACCTATCTCTCTCACACACTCTCTCTCACTTTCACTCTCTACCTTTCTCTCTCTCTCACTTGCTCTCTCTACCTTTTCCTCTCCATCTCACTTTCTCTCTCTACCTTGATCTCTCTCTCTATCTCACTTTATCTCTTTATATTCCTCTCTATCTCATTTTCTCTCTCTACCTTTCTATATCTAGCCCCCTCTCTCTCTCTACATGTTTCTCTCTCTACCTATCTCTCTCACTCTCACTCTCACTCTCTATCTCACTTTCTCTCTCTCATTTTCTCACTACCTTTCTCTCTCTATCTCACTTTATCTCTCTATCCTTTTCTCTCTATCTCAATTTCTCTCTCTACCATTTTATCATTCTATCTTTTTCTCTCTATCCCACTTTCTCTCTACCTTCCTCTCTCTAACTCATTTTCTCTCTCTATCTCACTTTCTCTCTACCTCACACACTCTCTCTACATTTCTCTCTCATTTTAAACACTAGTATAGTTCTCATAGATAATAAACACATTGAATATACCCAGATACTAAATATTATGCATGGTAAGAGTAAAATAACATAGTGAAAATATTAACATGATAAAGGTGACAACACATTTTGTTACGTCCTGGGAGACAACTATCTGAAAAATTTCGACAGCATTTCCCCTGTAACAATCCAACTTTCCTGAATACATAGTGGTATAAAAGGTCCATACGACCAATACTAATACAATACATGAATATACTACTAACTACAACGTAACACTCAAGACCAATATGACCACAACCACACATTCATCACAATACATGAATATACTACTACCTTTCTCTCACTATTTCTCCCTCTACCTTTCTCTCACTCTTTCTACCTCACTTTCTCTCTCTACTGTTCTCTCTCTATCTCACTTTCTCTCTATACCTTTCTCTCTCTATCTCACTTGCTCTTTCTCTCTCTCACACTTTCTCTCACTACATTTCTCTCTCTACCTCACTTTCTCCATCTCACATTCTCTCTCTATCTCACATTCTTTCTCTATCTTTCTATCTCTATCACAATTTCTCTCTCTATCTCTCTCACTCTCTCAATCTTTCTCTCTCTCCCTCACTTGCTCTTTTTCTCTCTATCTTTCCCTCTCGATCTCTACACTTCTCTCTCTCTATCAAACTTCCTCTCTCTATCACACTTTCTCTCTCTATATTTCTATCTCTCATTTCCTCTCTCTACTTGTCTCTCTATCCCACTTTCTCTCTCTATCTCTCACTCTCTATCTTTCTATCTCTTGTTCGTTCTCTCTCTACCTCACTTTCTCTCTCTAGCTAACATTCTCTCTCTATATCTCACATTCTCTATCTCACTTTCTCTCTCTACCTATCTCTCTCACACTCTCTCTCACTTTCGCTCTCTACCTTTCTCTCTCTCTCACTTGCTCTCTCTACCTTGTCCTCTCCATCTCACTTTCTCTCTCTACCATTATCTCTCTATCATTTTCTCTCTCTACATCACTTTCTATCTCTAAATTCCTCTCTATCTCATTTTCTCTCTCCACCTTTCTCTCCATCTCACTTTCTCTCTATACCTCACTATTTTCTCTCTCTATCTCACATTCTCTCTCACTCTCTCTACCTTTCCCTCTCTATCTCACTTTCTCTCTCTCTCATTTTCTCTCTATCTCACTTTCTCTCTCTACCTTTCTTTCTCTATCTCACTTTCTCTCTCTCATTTTCTCTCTACCTTCCTCTCTCTATATCACTTTCTCTCTATCTCACTTTTTCTCTCTACCTTTTTCTCTATTTCACTTTCTCTCTCTATCCTTTTCTCTCTATCTCAATTTATCTCTCTACCTTTTTCTCTTTCTATCTTTTTCCTCTATCCACTTCCTCTCTCTATCTCACTTTCTCTCTCTATCTTTTCTCGCTAGCTCACTTTCTCTCTCTATCTCACTTTCTCTCTCCATCCTTTTCTCTCTATATCACTTTCTCTCACTACCTTTCTCTCCATCTCACTTTCTCTCTCTATCTCACTTTTTCTCTCTATATTTCTCTCTCTATCTCACTTTCTCTCTATCCTTTATCTTTCTATCTCACTTTCTCTCTCTCTCTGTCTCTCTCACCCTCTCCCTCACTTTCTCTCTCTACCTTTTTTCCCTATCTCACTTGCTCT
>JBBMKF010232379.1:0-16995 GCA_037834155.1 Curcuma caesia
AAAAAATGCTAAGATGAAAAATAAAATAAAAAATAGATTGGTGAAATGAGTTCTGATGACACGAATGGCGTCGACTTTTGGCTCCTTGTCTGTTTTTTCAACTGTTTTAAGTGATTCTGCTAGTTTGTTCTTCATGGTGACTAAGC
The DNA here is from genome assembly GCA_037834155.1 of Curcuma caesia. Lineage (NCBI taxonomy): Eukaryota > Viridiplantae > Streptophyta > Magnoliopsida > Zingiberales > Zingiberaceae > Curcuma > Curcuma caesia. Next base: position 147 of record JBBMKF010232379.1, read on the forward strand.
GTTTCTTCCTCAAGCAGATGTTACACTAGTTCTTTTATCTCACTGTCTGCTTGCCCCGGTGATCTTCCTGCCATTATCAGTCAAACACATCTTTTTAAAATCATCACAAAAATGAAAGGAATATTATTTTAGGTTATGAAGCATTACAATGAGCTCCTCTTCTTCCTCAGCTATGTTCTGGTCTCAGATAATTGAACCACCTCAACCTGAAACTCTTGGCACATCTATTCAATCCTGGAAATGGAATTGTCTTCTGCTGGTGCTTAGTGTTTACATCAAACACTCTTGCCAGCATTAGCAATTTAGGTTCTCCATCTCCCTGGGCCATTGGTGCTTGATATGGCGGATCTTGAGTAGTCTTACATGACAGCGAAGGTCAAGAAGTTAGTTGATATGGCGAGTCAAAGAATCAATAGGACGGATTGGCTCGGCCATCCCGATCTCGACCATCTTGGTCACTCGGACCTCGTCTTGATCATTTCGGTCCCGACCATCTCAGTCACTCGGCCTATCTCTCGGTCATTTCGACCGTATCGGTCACTCGGTCCTGGTCCCGACCATCTCGATCATTCGGCCTATCTCTTGGCTATCTCAACAGGCTCAGTCACTCGGTCCTCATTTCGATCATTCTGACCCCGACTATCTCAGTCGCTCGGTCCTCGTTTTAGTTACAGCTACTACACCTTGAATGTTAAACTACGAGAGATCATAATTTTTAACTCAGATTGAATCATGAAACACATAATATATCAAATCAAAACTCGTTTATTATAAAAAATATAACAATTAGGTTTTAAGCTAAAAAAACATCATTTAAATTCTTCAAATGATTTTAATCTTAAATTTTATTTATGCTGTAACAACTAAAAAAAATCTTAACTACTATAACGATGTAACAACTGAGGGTTAGTAATTGCTACATCATGTCAATTTAAGCGAAAAAATAGGAGCAAGATAATATAGTGGATGATAATTGTGTTTATAAGGGTGAGATGTCCTTTTGATAAAGATCAACAAGAGGCATCATCTTGATGATTTCCAAAAAAAAAATTTATCCTTTTAATTTTTGCCCAATTTTTAAAATAAAATTACTCTTTATTATAACTATTTTAATTAAGATTACTTCAACTCCTATTAATTTTAACTAAAATTGATCCAATTATAATATTTTTAATTGAGATTATTATTTTAATCAAATTAAAATAAGTTTAATTAAATCAGAGTAATTTTTTCAAGGTAAACTTTAGAACTTAAACACTTTTCGCTAACACTCATCAAACACTTTTAACAAAAATTTATTAATTATCCTAAACCTTAAAAGGGTCTATATATATATGATCAAATTTTGCTATTTTTCTTGAATCAAAATAAATTATTTAAACAAGTAATTAAAAAAATTCAGCCCAAAATTGTATACTAATTTGAATCGAAGTAGCATCTTAACACCATTTTTCATTTAATGTCAAACTATAATATCTTTGAACTATAAATTTAAAAAATATTAAATTAAATTATAGTAGTGTAAATTCTCTATATAAATTTAATAAATAATATTTATCCCTTCTCAACCCTAAACCCTAAAATATCATAATTTCCTTCACTTTTCTAGATAGTTCCACAAATCCGTCTAACGGGATGTCTCTCGAATCCAACGGCCGAGATGGTTCCGAAGCTTCTCGAGCTGAACCGAAAGGAAAACTCCTTCTCCCATAAAACCTCGTCCGCCTTCCCTTGCGATCTGCGTCGCCGGCGGAGGGACGACTCTCGCGACAGACCAAGGCCTATCCTCTCGAATCCCACCGGACCCAGGTCTCCAGACTCGCGTTTGAGGTGAGATTTTCGCTCCCTTTCCTTCTCTTGGTGAGGTCTTGTGCTTAGTGTTTGCACGGCCTTCTACCTTGATCGCTTGTAGAGTCTGAGCAGACGCTTGAGCTGGTCAGCCTTCAGGGTTTTGGTTTAGATCCTTTTCCTAAACTTTCTTGACCTCAAAACAAATTTCGATTCTTTTGCCATTTCAGCTCACTGCGGGAGACTTAATGAATGTTTTGTTTATTGGATATATTTTTTGGAAATGTTTGTGGCTTGTGTATGATTCTAAAAGTTACAAATTTTTTGCATTCAATTGCAGAGGGGATTGGTGCTTGAACTTAGTAATGAAATCATGAAACCAATTTAGCGAATATATTACCCAGTAATGTTGCTTGGCTTAGAAGGAAACATTTTTGCATTTTATTTCTTTTTGCTTTTTAGTATTGAGCCACCTTTTCTGCTTCTGTCGTGCGAAATTTGAATATTTTGATGGCGGACTGATGTTACACTACTAGAGATCCTTCTATGAACCACAAAAATAAATAAATAAATGTGTGCAAATCATTCCTGGACCACTAGATGCCGCTGTCAATCTGATTTCATATGTTTTTAGATGATCCTTTAAACAATGTCGTTGGAAATTTTAGAATTTCCCCCTTTATTTTTGAGATAATATGATGTTATGTTTCTCATCAGCAGATAATGGCTTCAACTTTCTACGCAATGTCTACTTTTGGTGCTATTGCTTCTCGTGGAAACTTTGGAGCAGACAAGAAGATAGCTTCCAGACAGAAGCTTTCTTCTTTTGCTTCTATATCACCTAGTTTAGTCATCAGCAGCAGGAGGCAAAGCTTCAGTTCTCTGAGAAGAGACAACTTTAAGATTAATGCCATGGCAAAGGAATTATACTTCAATAAAGATGGCTCAGCAATTAAAAAGTTACAAGTATGTTATGTGGATATTAAATATTTCCAACTATGTGTCTTATTGAGTCCCAAATATTTCCAACTGTTTCTAATACTCCATTCTGGTGTCATCAGACTGGCGTAAACAAGCTTGCTGATCTTGTTGGGGTTACTCTTGGCCCAAAGGGCAGGAATGTTGTCTTGGAAAGCAAGTATGGATCACCTAAGATTGTGAATGATGGTGTTACAGTAGCAAAAGAGGTAGGAAATCCTTCACATGATGATACCTAACTTATCATGTTACTCTCCGCACTTTGTTTGATATAGTGATTATTAACTCATATCCCTGCCTTATGATGATTCATTTCTGTGAATTTCATATTTGATTTTGCGTTTTCCTGACAACTTGTGTATGATATGACGTGCTAATATCATGATCCATGTTAGTTAAGGTGGCGTGACCTATGCTAGTTAATATTTTCTGTATTTTTTGATGCAGAAGTCTCTCTTTTCTCACTACTTTTTAACCTCTCTTGAAGACAAGCAAGCCCTGCTATATTTTCTTACTAAATTTACATGATCCTTTGCAAGGATACAAATGTCATGTTGGGAACTCATGCAGTCTCACAGTTGCAAGAGAAAGAAATTATATTGGATGGTATACTATGCAATACTGCTTGCTTCATTGAAGAATGTACCTTCTGATATATATGCCACTTAGATGTTGGCCTTTCTGGATTGATACATCTGAATAGGCAACATTGGGTGGTGCAATTTTATTTGTGCTGCTTGAATTCCATGGAAATGTTTTTGATTGGTGTGTATTGGCAGCATGACTGACTGTCTCTGTAGCTGATTATTCTGCCCATAATATTATAGTTGCTACCCTTCACAAGTGGAATCATCACTTTTTTGTCCATTTGATGGCAAAACAATTCGATGATTGATGCTTTATCCTTGTTTGATATTTATTACGTTATGTGATATTGATCCTTTGTAACTCCAATTGAAAATAGGTTGAGCTGGAGGATCCCGTCGAGAACATTGGTGCCAAACTAGTAAGGCAAGCGGCTGCTAAGACTAATGATTTGGCTGGGGATGGGACAACTACATCTGTTGTTCTTGCTCAAGGAATGATAACTGAAGGTGTTAAGGTACACCATCCTAATCAAAGTCTGTAGCAGCTTGTGGATTAATTGCCCAAGTTGGTCACTTATGTGTACCTCTTGCAGGTAGTTGCAGCTGGTGCAAATCCTGTTCAGATTACCCGTGGTATTGAAAAAACTGCCAAAGCTCTAGTTGCTGAACTTAAGAAGATGTCTAAGGAGGTAGGCTGAGCTTTTTGTCAGATTGTATCAGCCATCACCAATGTGAAATCCGACTAACTAGAAATTAAGTTAGCAATGATATCACTAGTTTGAATTATTGAATCTTGTGATACAGGTTGAAGACAATGAACTTGCTGATGTTGCTGCTGTTAGTGCTGGTAACAATTATGAAATTGGCAATATGATTGCTGACGCAATGAGCAAGGTTGGGAGGAAGGGTGTAGTTACTCTTGAAGAAGGCAAAAGTGCTGAAAATAATCTCTATGTTGTTGAGGGTATGCAATTTGATCGTGGATATATTTCCCCATACTTTGTGACTGACAGTGAAAAGATGACTGCCGAGTATGAGAATTGCAAGGTTAATCTCATCGCAAGTTTATATATATATATTTGTCATAGAAAGCTCCTTTCCCAGGTTAGTGTATGACTGAATGCAGCTTTGCATTAACTTATATTTTGTATTTTCAGTTGCTTCTTGTTGACAAGAAGATCACAAACGCAAGAGATCTTATCAATGTCTTGGAAGATGCTATAAGAGGGGGGTACCCAGTAGTCATAATTGCAGAGGATATTGAGCAAGAAGCTCTAGCAACTCTGGTTGTGAATAAATTACGAGGGGCATTAAAGATTGCTGCACTTAAAGCCCCTGGATTTGGGGAGCGCAAAAGTCAGTACCTTGATGACATCGCAATACTGACAGGAGGTTGATTTATTTGCTTTCTTCATATAACTCAGCTACCATATCATTCTGCTTGCAATGCATTATTCTTTCGAAAATTCTTATCTGATTATGTTTATGTAGCTACTGTGATCCGAGATGAGGTTGGCCTTTCCCTGGATAAAGCTGACACAGTGGTCTTGGGTACTGCTGCCAAGATTGTGCTTACTAAGGATTCGACCACCATAGTCGGTGATGGGAGTACGCAGGAGGAAGTCAATAAAAGAGTTGCACAGATTAGAAACCTGTTGAGGTTGGATTCTAGGGAAACAATATACTTTACTTTCTAAATTAGTAAGTGCTTTTAATAACACAGGCCGCCGAGCAAGAGTATGAGAAGGAAAAGCTCAACGAGAGAATAGCAAAGCTATCTGGTGGCGTTGCTGTCATTCAGGTAGGCTGAGAGCTGAAGCTTGTTTTTAGTGGCTTCACGCCTATATGGCCTCAATGTTTGACTGGGTTATTTTACTTTGCTTCTCAAACTCGTGCAGGTTGGAGCACAGACTGAAACAGAACTAAAAGAGAAGAAATTGAGAGTTGAAGATGCTCTGAACGCTACGAAGGTGAATGTTATTGCTGTTGTTAGTATGCTCTATGTTTAAGATTGTATTCTAATCACCTGTTGTGCTTTATGTTCAGGCTGCCGTCGAGGAAGGTATTGTAGTCGGTGGCGGTTGCACTTTGTTGAGGCTTTCACTGAAAGTTGATGCCATCAAGGAGTCTCTTGAGAATGATGATCAAAAGGCAAGCATTCCTCCTGCATAGAAATGCTTCATTCATGTGCACGGGCAACATGAATCGAGTCAAGGTCTTCTATGCTAAATCGTACCTCGCGATACAACTTGCAGGTTGGGGCAGATATAGTTAAGAGGGCTTTGAGCTACCCTCTGAAGTTGATTGCTAAAAATGCTGGTGTCAACGGAAGTGTAGTCACCGAAAAGGTATGGAATCCATTGACATCCCAAGCTATGTTTCCCTGCATTTGGTTAAACTGTACTGGATTTTATCATCTATCACTTTAGGTTTTGTCAAATGATAACTTCAAATTTGGTTACAATGCCGCGACCGGCAAATACGAGGACTTGATAGCTGTGGGTATAATCGACCCCACAAAGGTTTGTTTCTGTTCGTTTCTGTTTTGCGATACGCGCAACATTCTATATTACTCTCTTGAAACAGGTTGTGAGGTGTTGTTTGGAGCATGCTGCTTCGGTAGCGAAGACTTTCCTCACTTCCGATGTCGTGGTCGTCGACATCAAGGAACCGGAGCCGGCGCTGGCGCCGGCAGGGAACCCAATGGACAACTCAGGTATTCATCACTGAAACAAGATTTGAGACAAGTTGTATGATCTCCTTACGAGTTGCTTGCTGGCAGGTTATGGCTACTAAACAGAGGAAGAACAACGTAGGGATCGTATACATGCTGAGAACCAGCTTGGGCAGAGGAAAATTGTTTTCTTTAGAATGTCGATTGCTAGATCTTTTTGTTTCCAGCTATCTAAATTGAGAATGTTTGACAATTAGATTGTGTTGTTGGATTCGGTGGGTTCGGTGGATTAGATTGTGCCGTGGGACCCACCTGTACTTCCAATCAGAAGCTAGGGGAAAATCCCGGTAGTGAGACGAGCCGTCAGCCGTATCTCTCGCTGAACGGGCGGGGACAGGATTCCGTCCAATCCTTGTACGAATCTCGATTCGGTCAGGGCCATCCGTCATCGTCGATGAACCGGAGCTGCTCCATTCGACGCTTATGATGCGAATTGTAAAGCAAGCTTACTTGTCTCCTTGGAGGGGAACAGTGCCTTATTTCAATAAAAGACCTCGGCTCCGACCTCCGGCTTCTCGACCGCCGTTCAATTCCTCCTCTTCTAGGGTTTCTCTTTCCCATCCAATTCCTCTTCTTAAACCCTAACCCTCCCTCCTATTCTTCCGTGATCTTCTGCGGTTTAGCGAGGGAGGCATGAAGGGCGCTGGAGGAGACTGGGGCGGCGCCCCCGCGAAGGAAGCCTCCGAGACGACGGCCAACGAGGTTCTGAGTGGCGGTGCCCCGCCCCCGTTCCTGAGCAAGACGTACGAGATGGTGGACGACCCGACGACGGACGCCGTCGTGTCGTGGGGGCCTGCCAACGACAGCTTCGTGGTGTGGAATACCACCGAATTCGCCAGGGACCTCCTCCCCAAGTTCTTCAAGCACAACAATTTCTCCAGTTTCGTCCGCCAGCTCAATACATATGTACGCTTCTTCCACTGATTCTCTAATCATCTGATTTTGATCTCAAAATCTTCTATATCGAACATTCTTCTTGAGAAAATAAGTAGAATCGATTGGTATAACTGAAAATAAGAAAGTATTACTATCATCTCCAGATTGTAAAGTTTGGTTAGCTAAAATTTTTGGGAGAATACATATGAACAACTTGATAACTTGATGGGAATTTTATTCTATTTTTCGGTTTAAATTTTAGTTTGTTGAAGTTATGATTGTACCTTTGGGTTTCTTGTTGGCAGTCCTGGTATTGGTAGTTCTTTCCTTGCTAGGTTGTTTATACTTGGTCAAGGCACTTAAGGTGTGTTAGGTAAATCCTGTTTGGCTTCTAAGGAAATAAAGGTGCAAGTGTCGAGTTGCTCATGTAATTTGATATTTTGGGCATTTGCATGAGTATCTTTCAACTTCCTTATGAAACCAAGTCATGAAATGTGATTGAAGTATATTGTAATCTTACTTCCACCAATTGAAAACCTTTAATTGAAATATTCAGGCTAAAACATCTTTTAACATAAAAAACATCACTTGAACGTTCAAGTGAAAAGTGCCTGATATACAATTCATCACATCCTAATGCCTGAAAATATTTGGATGAAAATTTACTTTATGATCATTAGTATTTTATGAATTTATCAAAAGTAAAGATTTACTATGATTATGAACCAAGTATGAATTAGAGTTTCAAGTCTTGCATGTGTGAGGTATAAGCAGGTAGGAGCAGCTCAATGTCTAGAAAGCTCGTTATCTCATTACTGTATTATCTGAAATTTTGGGTATCAGCTGGTAGTGGCAGCTCAATGTCTAGAAAAACTTATCATCTCAATACTGTATTCTGTAAGATTTTGGTCTTGTTTGGACCTTGCCCGGAGAATGAGGATCAACTTATCCATGACCGCTGTCATGAGGATCTATAATTCAAATTGGACAAACTTAGACCTTGAGCGGTCCACCATCTAAACTTCTAATGGGAATGGACGAGTTAAATACCAATAGGACAAATGGACATCTGGAATATACATTTAGGCATGTTGTTCTATTCGATCTACTAAAATGAACCCTAAAGATTATATGTATGGTAGTCTTGAGCTTGATTTTGAAAACTGTCTTGTACTGGCCAATGCACATTCCAACATGTCTAAACCGATCAGAGTGTAGCAGTTGAATTATCAAAAGTGTTGTTAAAGTTTAATTTTTTTTTTTATCTTCTCTTTATATATATGTCACCACCTCTATCTTTATGTTATTTCTTCTTTATTCCCCATTACAATATTGCCTCTGCACCTTCTCTTACTCTCTTGCTTGTCGTTCTTTTCCTGTTCTTTTTGTCGCACAATCTTTTCCTGCGTGACATATAATGTGTCATTATATTTATCATTTGACTGCAATATTTGACATAGGCCAATATTGAATAATAGGTTTGAGAATGTCAAGGGTTTTCTCTCAGTGTTTTGCAATGTGTTTATTGAGTTCATCATATCTCTAAGTTATTTTTCCCTGTAAATAGTTAGGTCTTGTTTTCTGATAGAATGCTTTTGGAGTTACCATTATAACCTATTCTTTTTAATGCTTCTCAACTCTTTGATTTAATTGATGACTTCTACTAGTTTTATTCTTTCCTTATCTTCTCTTTTTGTTATTCTTTGAACTATGGTGAGAAACTTAGAACTAAAGGTTTTAAAAAGAGATAAACTTGACTATGTGAAATCTTGTTTTAAAAATAAAAAATTCATGTAACAACTAAGATAGATGGACATGAAATTTTTAGATATTTTAGTTTATTATTCAATAAGAAAGATATGATAAAATATTATTATTAGGACAAAGAGTGGGTGATTGAGATAGAGAGAAGCCTTGGAAGTCTTTAGTCATTTGCTCTTTTAGGATAATGGAAATCATGCAAGTCTATGGCTCATTTTATCCAAAAACAATTAGATTTACTTCCAACAGATTATAAAATGAGAGAAAAAAGAGTAAATTTATAGTAGGTTGAGTTGAATTAATTAGAGTGAAATTCTTAATGGGTAGTGACAGAACAAAGGAAACTCTAGTACTGTAATAAAGTAGTTAATTGAAGCACAACACCATTGTGCTTTCAATGAATAATTAGAGTGAAAGGTGTAATGAGAAGACTAAAGCAAACTCTAGTTAATGAAATAAAAAAATGATTTAATGCATACAAGATCATTCTCTCCTCAAGTAAACCTTTAATGTTCATCATGGTGAATAAAACTATTCTTGATATCCAACTGATAAAGGGGCCATTGAAATATGACTGAGAAGGTGAGGAGCAATTGAACTAAAGGAAACTTCCAATGTTGCATACTTTGTTGCTGAATTAGTAATATAGCTACTGTTTGAGACATGGGAGGAGTCAAACCAGATTTGGTTAACGGAAAATAATTTTTTCTCAGAATAGAATAGGAATATATATTTGATGCAATAGGTGTTTCTCATTTCTATTTTTAGTGTGCAGAAACTATGTAACTGACAAGAAACAGTATACATTTAAGAGCAAAATTTCCTGTTATCTAAAAATTTATCTTATCACACTTTTGAAAAGGGATAAACCTGATAGGTCTAAATAACTAATACTTAGGTTGATGGGAAAAACAACTACACTAGATTAAAAAGGAACATTTATTTTATTGGAATTTGCATTTGGGTTGATTCTCTGAATGAAACATAAGAACAGTTGCTGGAATTAATCATGAATAGCATGGCTAGCAAATATGATGTTAGAATATTAGTTGCTTAGGATTGTTATGTTGTCGTTGGGAACCTAGGCTTCCTGTTTAGAATGGTTGTTATCTGGGTTTGATTTAAATAGTTTATGCATTTGGCTGCTAACTTTTATAAGTTCTTGGGTCTTGTTCAACCTTGTGTAGGGTTTTAGAAAAGTTGATCCTGATCGATGGGAGTTTGCCAACGAAGGTTTCCTGAGAGGGCAAAAACATTTGCTGAAGATGATCAATAGGAGAAAATCAGCTCATGCACATAACCAGCAGCAGCAGCAGCCCCAAACACAGAATACAATTGAGGTGGGAAAATTCGGTTTGGAGGAGGAGATTGAGAGGCTTAAGAGAGACAAGAATGTGCTCATGCAAGAACTGGTTAGGCTGAGGCAGCAGCAGCAAAGTACTGATCAGCAGCTAAACACCTTGGGCCAGCACCTCCAAGGTATGGAACAGCGCCAACAACAGATGATGTCATTCTTGGCAAAGGCCATGCAGAGCCCTGGATTCCTAACCCAGTTCGTGCAGCAAAATGACAGCAATAGACGCATTGTGGGAATAAATAAAAAGCGGAGATTGCCTAGGCAAGACCAGCTGGATGTTGAAAACACTTTGCAGGATGGTCAAATAGTTAAATACCAACCCTTGATAAATGAAGCAGCAAAAGCAATGTTGATGCAGATTCTAAGATTTGACACACCACATAGGTTGGAATCTTTAGGAAACTCCCAGAATTTCTCAATTGACAATTGTCAAGCCCCTCTTGAAGCTTTTGATAGCAGAAGTCCACTAAAGAGGATATCAGGAGTTACACTGTCTGAAATGCCAACAAGTTCAAGCGAGTTCTCTTTACCTACTAGATCTGAATACTCAGCATTGCCCTCATTATCAGGGCCATCTAAAATTCAATCTTCTAGTGTTCCAAATATCACTCCAACTGAAAAGCCTAAAATGAATTTGCCTGGGTCTGTCACTCCGACCCATACTAACATTGGTGTCTCACAACTTTCTCAAGTCTCTTCCATGATTCCAAATGGACTTAATCATAGCTATGTAGGACAGAATGAAGGAAGCATTCCTATGAATCCTATTCCAGATTTCATGGATGAGTTGCCAGAAATTGAGATTGATCAGCTTGCTTCTGATGCTGATATGGACACATTGAATGATGTCGAGAAGCTTCCAAGCATTAGTGATCCTTTCTGGGAACAATTCTTGACAGACAGCCTATCCTTGGGAGATGCTGAAGAGGTTGATTTAGGCATACATGAACCTGAGGAAGCAACGCTAGGGTCAGGGAATGGTTGGGACAGTACTCATAACATGAATCACCTCACAGAGCAGATGGGGAATCTCACCTCAGACCAATAGGTAATGCTGAAGTTAGCCTACATGAACCTGAACTTTCTCAAAGTCTGACCATTAGTAATGGTTTGATGCAAGTTAGCAACCGTGATCATAATCCTGCTTTTGATAAGCTGCCTAGTTTCCTGCTTATCAGTGAGTCAAGAGGTATGTGAGAGTGTGCTTTTAGTTTGTATAATTTTTAGGTAATCAACCTCTTTACTCTTGCAGTTGAAGAATAGTCTGCATAATTTAAGATATCATAATTCCACTAAAGTTGATCCAATCTTCTCTAACATCATCTCTCTTTATCTATCTTGAGATTGATAACTGCATGAAGGAACATCTGAGGTTGGTTGCTCGTGTGGTGACCTGCAGTTGGTTTTAGGCCATTCAAATAGCTGGCATGTAGCGTTTATCCATGTTTTCTCCATGAATTGCAGATAAAATGCTTTCAATCACAATTCCACGTGAGTAGTCAAGTGCAAGCATTTCTATAATGGAATCACCTAGGAATCCTGTGAGTTTATAATGATGATCTGCTCCACTAATAACAAGATGAAGAAAACTGTTGTTCACTTGTAGTGGGACAATGGGCATTTTCAATATTGCAATAATGGGCATAATGTTTGGCAATGAAAGTTATAGGGGAAATTATCTTGTTTAGTTCTAATCTTCATTTTTGCTAGAATGCATAAAGCTGTGATGGGGGATTGAAAGAAACGAATTGGATTATGTGATTCATGAAGAGTAAGCATGCATATATGTCATGATTGATACACTGTACTATCTATTAACTGCACCTCCCTATAAATCCAACTAATATATCCTGCATTCAAATTAAACCTTAGATACATCAATCATGCCTAATTTGACACATTTTTTTAATAGATTTTCTGCAATTTGGTCTTCACATTAACCTGAGTCTTGAGATTTTCTTGGCATTTCATGTAGAAAAAAAAAATACATTGGATGACACTGCACAGGCACTGGTTGTATTCATGCAGATGCTTCAGTTTGCGCTTCAATCACAATTTTTTTTTGTTGGATTCTGGAACAAATGTCCAAGCTGTTGAATAGGATCGAGAAACATTGTTTCTGCATGTGACTTTGAATTAGAAACATTCTAAACCACTATAAACAATTGGTCAACAAGCATTCTTAAGTCTGATATCTCTGCTTCCTTGATATATCAAACACAATACACATGTTAGCAACTTAAGGTATGTAGTAACATGGTGCAGACTGACTTGTAGAAAAACTAACAATCCTTCGGACTAAAGTTTAAAGCATGATTTAGCTGTCTCTTTGGTGCATACTCCACCTTCAAGCATGATTTTTCATATCATCCATCTTGCATAAGGCTGAAAGCGATTGTCATGCTTTACAAATATCATCATAGTTTTCAAGCAAAGTTTGTCTCAATTGTTTTGAAACCTTCAGAACAAGCTTTGTTTGCAGCTTCATGGCTACTACTCTCGATTATTAATTACGGAAGCATGTGAAAAATATCATTCTTTTGGTGCCTTGCATCATCTTCTATTAGTTGCTCAAGTTTCTTTCACTTGCAGGGGTGGAGTTACTACAAAACTCACTATTCAGGTTATGAATAGTATTATTTCAATCAACTTTTACTTCTTGCCTTTTCTTAGGTTCTTAAGTGACTCTGCTCGATCAACCAGAACTTCATTGATGAGGAATTCTTTTCATGATCCATTGCTGCAAGAAAAGCAACACAGCTAATGAACAGTAAGGTAAAGTTTACTGCAATGCATTAGAATTTTTTATACAAAATGAGGCAAGGATCAGACCTATAAAGGAGATAAAATGCTGCAGTGATATTCTATCTGATTGCATTTTTTAAATGATAAATGTTTAAATGGCTGCCGATATCTATATTATATAATGAATACCCTGCATTCATTATATACTCGCTGTTGGTCAATAAAATAGAACAAGCTGTTTAATGTTTTAACGTGTTATATTATTTTTTCCCCTATGTTAATTCGACCAGCAAATGAATTATGAATGAGGATAATATATAAAAATACTTTGGTAGATTTTTCAAGAGTAAAACGTTGAGGGGTCAAAACTTCATTAAAGTACGAGTTGATCACGAGTGTCATATATATATATGACACGGGAGCCTAAGAAAATATTAATTTGTATAATGCTTCCTGATTACTCTATACATTAATTAAGTTCTTGATGTTACATAATTCGATTCTTTAAAGGTGACATCAAGCATGGTTTCTAGCTTCCAACATCAAGATTGAGGTTTTGTTATTATAGTCTTTGACCTAATGTATGTATGAAGTATAGCACGTGAAGTAATCTATATAATAGGTAGTGTACTTTTTTTTATCCTATCTACAATTTACTGTTGAAATTTGAATTTTGATTATATATATATATATATATTCATTTCATTTGAAAAAATGAATGTACATTCCTAATTAGGAGTTATGCCCTAATCCTTGTCCGCACCACCACTTTTAATAGTTAGGAATTAATTATATTACTCTAAAAGGGATACGTTGTGGTGGGAAGAGATAGAATTTTTTTAAAAAATAATTAAGTTTAAAATTTATGCAGCATATGCACGTGATATTTAAATAATTAATAATATTGGGTGTCATGTTAATTATTTTATTTTTAAAGATTTTTTAGTGTTATTAATAGGTGTAAATTGAATATTTGATATTAAAAAAAATTACGCACGCGAATTAATTGCTGCCGTTGAACCAACTTTTGTTTCTAATTAAAAAACATATTCATTTTCTAAAATATTTATTTGTTCACTCCAAATCGCGGTCGGTTTTTGATCAAATCACGATCGGATTCTGGCCACAATCTGGCCAGAATCCGGTGCCGGTTGGCGCGTTGATCGGGCTCGGTTCGGCGGTGGCTGGATGACGAAGCGGTAGCGACGGGAACAACGACGGGTCGGATGCTCACGGCACTGTGCATTCTCACTTTTGAACGGTTCGATCTTCGCGATCATGAGTGATGGACGGTGATTTCGTTGTCGCGCACGGGCGCATACGAAGCCGACGCGTAGCATAGTATTTTCCTATATATATATATATACGAGTAAAATTGTGAATTAATGGATTAGTGGAGGGAAAGTTTTATATTTTTGTTAGGATGAATAATGATTCTTGATTTAGTGTTGTCATTAGTCTATGTTTGTCTATAAAATGTTAATGCATAGTGAAAAAATAAATGAAACAAAGATAGAGCAAAACACTAGTACATACATCTATTTGAATGTGGTTTAGATTCTCTATTTCTACTTCACAACCTATCGTTTTTAGCAATAACATTGCTATCTTTCTTCTTCTAGAGACCTTCTGAAGGTGGAAAACTTTTTATAATTTTTATTCTTACGAGCAACACAAAACAAAGATAAAGACAAAGATACAAATAAATTGAATACAATTGAAATAATAAATTTACACTAATGGAATTTGATCACTTTTAGTTACTATGGTTTGCCATTTGAAGGTCCAAAAAGACAATAACATTCTCTTTTAAAATCCCAAAAATCAATGTCAAAATCTTCTACAAAATCTTCTTTTATATCCTACAAGTCATGGTTGATTTCCACATAATAGTCAACTGATAGCGTCCATTAGTCAATTACTTTGCTAAATTCGACTGTTTCACCTATTAAACGTCTCTTTCCAGCTCAATTATGATCACAATAGTCAATTGTTCATTATTATCAATCGATTGATATCAAAACTGTTGAGTCTCGTAGTCAAGTTCTAAATTGTTCGCTCGAACAGTGATATTAATCAATTGCTCATAATTAATAATTGATTAATGATGCAATAGTTAAGTTCCTGAACCAACTCAGGAATTTTATGTTCGCTATAATAGTGTTATCAGTCAATTACTCATACCTAGTAGCCTACTAATAAACAACAAACCCTTTCAAACTTCGAACTTGAGGTTTAGGGGTTCATTGCTACTCCCTATCAATCGAATGATATCTATGTATTAGCTTTAATAAGGCTAAATTCTTACATTGCCTAGTATTTAGTTGACGAACATATTAGGACTTTGTTTGTCAAGCATCCAGTCAACCTAACCTGTCGAGACTTTATCATTGTCAAACATCTGATCAACCTCAATCTATCGGGACTTCACGTTGTCTAACATCCAATTAACCTTAACCTTCTAGGACTTCCACTGTCAAACATATGATCCTCTGTGTCTTATTTGGACTTACTTTTCTAGTGTCAAGTGTTTGTTCCTCTATGACCTACTTGGGCTTTATACTTATCAACTCTCTATTGGACTTTTAATTATTAAGTTCCAGATCAATTGTGATCCACTTGGACTTTATCCTCATTAATTGCTCATTGGACTTTCAACTATTAAGTCTTCAGTCAACTGTAACATATTTTAATTTCTCCACTTGTTAACTTCATGTTAGACTTTCAACTATAAAGTGTTCGATCAACCGTGACCAATATAGATTTCTCGCTCAAACAATAAATATATTGATCAAATATCGAAATTCAACTCGAGTTACCTTGAGCTTGGTCAACCTTGATCGAAAGTTAATTGCACCAACAATTTTAATTTCTAAAAAAAATAGGATTATAAATAAGTCGAGTCAAAATTTATATTATTTAAATTTATTTAATAAGATAACTAAATCAAAGTCAATCCGAGTATAAAATAAATAAGTCGTTGAAATGGTTGATTTGGTTTCTTTTTTACTAGCTTATGTTTGGTTCAAACTTGATTTGAATTTAACTCGTTTTGATATTATTGAACTCTCAATTTGAGCTTATTTGATCATTTGAAACCTTTATATTTTCAATCTCATTTAATTGGTTAGTAAGTCTGATGTTATAAACTTATTTGGTTCTTTTGAAAATTTTTCACTTATTTATAAGTTTGATAAGAGTTGTGTTGATGAATATAATTTATAAATTTTATTCATAGATATTATTTATGAATATTATTCACAAATAGTTTATAATTTTTTTATAATCCAAGTATATGCATAAGGTCGCTTGTAATTTTGAAGTACAAGCGATTCCTCATCTAGTAGTTAATCTCTCATATTTTTGATCCCACTAGAGGAAAATATCTTACAGTGCATCATAGTTGGAATTCAAACCATAGATACTTAATTAATCTATTGAACGTTTTGGTACTATGCCAGGGCAGCTATAACTTTTATTCATAATATTAAAAAAGAATACATATGTGTTCAACATTATTTATTTAATTTAATAAATTATTCAAATTTATTCTTTTAATTGGTGTATATTGAACAAACATAAATAGATTCTTATCAAATTAAATACTAAATTTACTTATAAATATTTGATTTATTTACAATCCTATCTAAGAGATGCCGAAGGACAACAACATAATTATGTTAATCTCTTCTGTCACCCCAGCGGTCTCATACGGTTGACTTTACGACTATCTGTGAGGAGGTAAATCGAGAAGTTACAGTTGATCATGACGAAGGAGGGCATTGTCTCAGCTTCGTCGAGATTCGAACCTTTATCCATTTCTGCAATTCTGTTTCGTCATAACCAACTCAGTTATGCTCCGGAGGCTATGTTAATCTCGATCATATATGAAGAGGTGAATACATGGCTTGCATGTGGAGGAAGAAAGGAACCTAATGGTTCCAAAATTCATCCATCAATGAGGGTGGCTAGTGCTCCCACCTTTAATTGCTTTGTGCTTTATCAAAAAGAGTCAATACTTAA
>JBBMKF010232487.1:0-16990 GCA_037834155.1 Curcuma caesia
TTGAAAATTTTAAATTTGTTAATAAGTGTTAATGTTAAAAGGAATGTGGGTGAAAGAGATATGTTATTATAACGAGTATGTAGCAGTAGGTCCCATGCTTTTTAATGAGATGAAGGGTGTTATAATGGGAATGAGTTGTGGATGCTCGAATACAATTTAGACGGATCAAAACCACTAATTCATTAGATTTTCTATTTTAATTTTAAATTTTAAAGAAAAAAATTTCTCAATCCACAAGTCAATCCAAGCCCGAAT
Organism: Curcuma caesia; assembly: GCA_037834155.1. Classification (NCBI taxonomy): domain Eukaryota; kingdom Viridiplantae; phylum Streptophyta; class Magnoliopsida; order Zingiberales; family Zingiberaceae; genus Curcuma; species Curcuma caesia. Next base: position 256 of record JBBMKF010232487.1, read on the forward strand.
GAGCCAATTCACGTGAGTCGCGGGCTAAGCGGATCGACCCAGCTTAATCCACTTTAAAATGGGTTAATAAAATTTCAACTCAATCCACTTAAATTGTTTGGCGGGACGGATCAACCTGACGGGTTCAACCCAAATTGAGGGCTCTACTTATACATAGTATGGCGGTTATGATTTTGTAACTGCTAAAATGTAATATTAGATAATTAATAAGAATATGTAGTGTAGCAGTTACGATTTCATAATTGTTATAATATATATAAATGATAAATAAATAGGATAATTCGTATTATATAAGTTATGAAACCGTAACTGATATAATATGAATATTTTCAAATAAATTAAATATATATTATAGCAGTTATGAAATTATAACGATTACGATATATATAATAGTAATTAAACTATAACGATTATAATGGATCTGATCGATTAATGATTTAAGCGACAGATTTATTCATGACTTAATTGGTGGGAAAAATCAAAAAGAGAAATAATAGACTGCATGAAAATGCAGTATAAAATCCCAGCATGACACACATAAGGCCTGGATCTCACTTTCATGTCTTGTATGTGTTATGTTGGGATTTTATACTGCATTTTTATGTAGTCTATCATTGCTCATGGATGATTTCAAGAAAAAAAAAGACGTCTTCTCATTTTTATCCAAATCCTAACCACCATTAGAATTACTATTTTATATTAAAATAAATCAGCTCAATAATACTTTTTAATTTAATTTATCAAAATTATTACATTTGGAATATCATTATATCAAATAATAATAATGTATATTGAGATAGCAATATTGAGTTGCTTGTAGTTAGGTTTTAGTGCATTAGTTATGAATTTAAAGGTAAAAAATAAGTAATAGGAATTATCAAAAGATTTTAAATACCTATTTTATTTTTAAATAAAACTATGTTATAAAAAATAATTTTTAATTTGGTCTTAATCTGTCACAAGGATGGAAAAAGATTAGTTAAATAAAATTAACTTATTTGATCGAATTCAAAATTTTAATTCAGTAATTTATTTATTTTTAGTTATTCAATTTGATTTCAATTTTAAATTTTATAAATCAATTAAATTGATTAAATATTTAATTAATTTAATATTTATATTAGTTCGATTTAATCGATTTGTTTTTTAAAAAAATAATTTAATTATTTTCGATTTATTAGATTCTAACTATTTCTATTTTGAGCAGATTGCTCCGCTGAATTTTCCAACGCCACGAAAGCCTGGACGGTGTTCTAGGCGAGACACCCGATCGATATCACGCGGGGCCTACGGATCGCATCCGATGACGCAAGCACCGGCGTCATCCGTCGCCTCCCCGGCCACGCGGCGCCTTCCCACCGCGCGAGAATTCGCGTCCCTCATCGTACTCGCCCTACAGCACCACGCTCGACTGCCGTTTGATCATTGACTGACGGTCTAGATCTCGTCCATCCGTCCGGCGTAAGATCTTCGCGTACCAAGAGCTAGTACCGTTACTAATCCGTGGGCTGTTAAGCTTTCCTACCTTCCAATTAACGCCTATTAACTTCCGTACGCTCGAGCTACCAACACTGCAACGCCGAATTTAATTAGCCGACTGACCGTGGGCCCCACATGTCGGTTGCAATAGGAAATCAGGTACCTTTTGGTGTGATGCGTATCACGTCGCCCTCAACGATAACTAATTAACAAAATAGGTGGCACAAATAGTTTTAACTCTTAAACACTCCATTAATTGTGTTTACATGTATTAATTGTGATATTAATTGTAGAATAAATACCCTAGCCTCCTCGCAGGCTATCTCCTCTCCCTCGCGTTGCATTGCGATAAAGAATGAACAGCAGAAAATAAAGGGGCGAGAGCGAAGGGAGCTGAGGAGGAGGGAGGGAGCGAGAGCGATCGATCGATCGATCGAGATCCAACGCCCAATCGGAAAGCCGAACTTTCCGTGTTCTCCGCGCCCGTTTAGGAGGCTGAATCGAAGCCGATTTGCGCGTGGTGAGTTCTCGTCGCGGATTTGGTCGGCAGCGGCGCCTGATTCCGAATGCAGGGGGCCTGAATCGCTTTGTGGATCGCGCGGATCGGCTGTCTGAGTTGTAGCGGGCGGCCATCGGTTGTTGATTCGATCGAAGATTGCGGTTTGGGTTGGATTTGATTAGCGATTTGTCGGTGGGAGTTTGATCTGCCGGTAGGGTTTTGTGTTACGATCGCGGCTTCCGATGATGCCCGATGCCAGACGCAATGCTGTTTCCAATTTGTCCGGTGCTTCGCAAGACAACCTTGAAGGTGGTTTCTCATTTTGTTTCTTATTTTTTGCAACTTAGGATTCTCCTTTTTTGTCTTGTTGATTCATGTCTTTATCTGGGGAAGATGCAAACTTTCTCGGGGTAAATAGGCAAGTAGGTAGACCTTATTGGTGCCATACCGGGTATACTACGAGCGGCTAATTGAGTATTGTGTTTCTTATCGCAGACGCTATGTGGCAGTTGAAAATCGAGGACGGCCAAGAGGGAGCTGATGGCCAGCTGAGTTCTTATCCTGATCGCCCAGGCATGCCTGACTGTCTTTATTATCTGAGGACTGGTAGCTGCGGATATGGAAACAGCTGCAAGTATAATCATCCTACTCACACTTGGCAGGTGAGAACCATGGAGTCATGCATTTATTCTTATTATTTTTGCGTTTTATCACCTTTGAACATCATGGCTTTTGCTCGAGTGTATGGAAACTTGGTTTAGATACTTCTGGTATGCCAATTGGTAAACAAAATCCGATTATATTGGATGTTGTAACTAAGATTATGTTAATTGTTTTCTGCAGAACAATCAATTTAGTGCGGAACTCCCTCAGAGAGATGGTCAGCCTGATTGTCAGGTGCATTACCTAAACCCAAACAGATAGTAGATCCTATAATACAGTTTATATAGTTTGTTTTCTGGTTTGATGAGATTAATGGAGCTACAACCAAAACAAAAGAAACTCCATTGTATATGCACAGGGCAGTAAAAATGTCATAAAACGTATCCTTGATTTTAGATTTGATCTAAGTAGCAAACTTTATCCATACAACATCTTTAGTGCAACAGATAAGAAAGGATAAACAAAACCCCAACATGCAATATGAATTAAATTCGTTTTGACCATGATAAACCAAAGAGAATCAAAATGGACTTTGCTGCTATTTTTATTTGTTTATTTGCTCTTTTGTTTATAAACAGAGAAGCAAGCAGAGGAAAGGCTCATGAAGTATTTGATATAATTTTTTTTCCTGTTTTAAAAAGATTTTATCATAAAAAGGAAAGCTGTCTAGGAAATATGTTTGGTATGATTATTTATTTTTTAATTTTTGAGAAGTTTATGAAATTGAAAAGGAAAAAGTAAAATTTTTGAGTGTTAGAGTTAATAATTAAGCTACTATAGGTTTCCTAGATTGCTTACATTCACAGCACATAGAAAGATCTTAGGTGACCAACAACGTTGCACACAATCACACACATGGTTTGCTGCTTAGATATGATATGTGGAATCTATGGCCTGGAAAGGAATTTCTCAGATGCTCAAGTGAGATTGGGTTCAACAATTGATTGAACATCCAATTGGTAGGAACATAAGTGAGATCACAGAAAAAACAAAGGTGGAAGGTTGGGAAATCCTCAGACTCTCATAATGGCTCTTTATGATAGTTGATAGAAAAGTTAAATACTGAAAATTAACCCACGAAGACAAGGAGAAAATTTGTCGATATTAGTCCGTCTTGTGAATGTTGCCTCCTCACCCCTAGCTTGGCATTATCCAGACAAACAGGGTCCTGCACCTGCACGCACACCCATGTTCATGCTGCCCCTACAACTTCTAGTGAGCTCATCGGAGAGCCTGACCCCATATATGTTGGTTCATCATGCTGCGTAGTGTGCCAACAGGATCCACTGACGCAACATATATAAGCTACTATTCCTCTAGTTTTGCTTATAAAATGGGACTGTAACAGAAGTCATTATGTAACTTGCTGTTTCTGATTTAAAAACATGGTAGATTAGACCTAAAAAGTTAGACAAATTTACTTTATCAGCATGTTAGGTACCAGCTGTTTTAAGCTAGAAACAAACTGGCATGGCTAGTCTACTAAATTTAATGAATTTCTTCTTGGTGATAACTTTATGTATATGAATTCATCCTCATGTGGATTGTCTCGTGAAACATGTGGTGGTCTCTAATTTATCTCAACTATTGTTGCAGTTCTTCCTGAAAACAGGAACTTGCAAGTATGGGACATCCTGTAAATATCATCATCCACGGGACAAACATGACACCAAATTGGTTCAGTTGAATGTGCTGGGACTACCTATCAGAAAGGTCTCTGATGCTTCATGGTCCCTTTTTATGATTCAATTTGTTTATTGCTTCACAGTTAGCAACACCTTCACTCGTGGTTATTTAAGCCAGCTCTCTGTCTTGTAGCTAATTTTTTTAAGATTCATTCGATCTGACTTCCAGGATGAAAAACCATGTGCCTATTACATGAGAACTGGAACTTGTAAATATGGAGTTGCCTGCAAGTTCAATCATCCTCAGTCAGTCACTACTGGAGCGACATTCCCTCCTCCAGCCTATGGATATTCAAGTCCCGTAGTACCTACATCTGCCTCCCCTGTAATTAGTGGAATTTCACCATGGTCCTTATCAAAAGTTCCTTACATGTCTAGTCCACGAATGCAAGCTCTCCCAGCTTATGTACCACTGGTTCTTCCAACCACCCAAGGAACTATGGCTGTGCAGCAGGGTTGGAACACTTACATGGTTAGTAACTATCTACTTGAAAAATAAAACTAAAACTCCTCAAGTCAGCTAAATATAGCTATTTGTTGCAAATTAGTAAAATTTCTTAGTTTTACATAGTAAATTTTCTGTTACATTATTTCTGTCCTACTAGTTTGATTTGTAAAGACGTAGTTTGTTTTACATAGTAAATTTTTCAGTCACATTATTCCTGCTCTACTGGTTTGATCTGCAGTCATAGTTTTACAAAGTCATTCTTGAGGTTATATTCACATAAGCTGAAATCACAAAGTACAAATTTCTTTAACTGGTAGTGCTGAAGAACTTACAGGATTTAATTCTTTACAGAATCTCAGTTCTCAGTTCTGGATGCTTTAGTTTCTTTATGCTCTTGCATGCATTGCTTCAGAGCTACATTTTGTCTTATATGTAACTTAAATGATGCTCTTTGTATGCTTTTGAAGCCATCTCTTAAAGAAATAGTAGAAGAATGGTGGTGGCTACAGTTCGTTTTCAAAACTAGTTGTCATTTCAGGAAAATACAATTTATCATAAGAAATTTGCACTTTTTTTTTGGTAAGGCCGTTTCTATCTCGGTATACTGGTTAGCAAGAACGACTAGCTGGAATAAACTGGCGAATACATTCACAAGTTTGTGCTTCTTGTTTCAATCTTTCCAATCCATGCTGGGTGTTAAAAGCAAAGAAACCACACACGGAAAATGCAACTTGGACACTTCTTTTTTTTACAAGCAATGTACATGTCCTGAATTAACATTGACGTACCATGTCGCCTGATAGAAACATGGCATCATGTTCCATTAGAGAAGTGGGATTGATGCATGGGTTGGCATGACACAGTGGCACAATGATCTTCGGCAATCATCTCAGGCAAGCATGTTTGGTTTTCAAGGCTTGAAAACTTTACTGAGTCGGGGTTGCAAAGCGTTAGAACTCTTTAGAACTCTACTGGGTGGAACTTCCTAGTTATTTCCTGCTCATCCTACTGTGTTTCAGCACCAGTAAAATGGTTCTTAACCTGGACTGAAATCAATTTGAGCACCAATACTTTGAACTTCTATTACTTGTATGACACTGACTGTCTCACCTAAGGCAATTCAAGACATTAGTATATTCAGATAAAGGTACATTATGTTATAGCTTTGCCTGGATTTACAAGTTTCTGCCAAGACGTCATCAATTCTCTGACTGAATATATGACAGTCACATGTTTTATACTTCAGCCTTTTTCCCTATAAGGTATAAAACTCGGCTATGTCAGTCATATATAGACTGTACCTATGTAAATTGGATTGCCATCCATGAATGCCAAGTAGATAGGAGTAGCAAGACCAACAAAAAACAGTATATTTTCTTCTAAACACTGGGCTAAAGTTGTTCGTATTTTCTCTACAAGTATGGCACATCTTTAGGATCTTAGCTTAATTCAGAAGTGGATCTTGGCAAGATCAGTGCCATATACAAGAAATCTGACAGACAGATTTAGCTATATGATGAACGTAGGGTATTAAAAACATTATAATATGCACATTAATTTTACTTTGGTTTAAAAGGAATTCGGTAATGAGAGTAGATAAACTGTATTTATATGCCCACATATTTGCAACTTCAGAGATGTATAATTTGTAAACATTGAACCATTTCTTATTATACATAAGAAACTTCCATACTTTTGTCTTCCATTTAATTTCATGTCCTTTCCTCATGATCCTATGCGTGCTTAGAGATAATAAAATGCGAATAACAGATTTAGTTTTCATATTTCCTGGTTGCAACCTAATTTCATCACAAACATTTGGATCTTTCCATTTTTAGCCATCATTTTATGTGTTCCCATCATCTATGATTGTTTCATTGTTAGTTTAGTCAGGATTTCATATTGATATGTGGCAGTATAAAATTATTCATCCTTATAATTTTGTTATTCTTTTTTTTTTGGCATCATAAGCGTTCTTCAAATGCATACCAGGGCAGCATGAACCATATTTACCCTCCCAATATGCTTGCACCTAACCAGATATCCAACTCAATGCATCAAGAACAATCAGGCTCCAGCTTCCCACTCGAGTTACCCGAGAGACCTGATCGACCAGACTGCCAATATTACATGAAAACTGGGAGCTGCAAGTATGGAACCTCATGCAAGTACCATCACCCCAAGGAGAATAATCAAGCAGCTATAGCCGGCCTAGGACCACTCGGGCTTCCTCTAAGACCAGTAATTTTACAACTCATTTTCGCTTTAATGCCGCCTGAACTACATGTCTGTTTACTTTCTCATTTTCGTGTGGCTTATTCGCATAGGGTCAACCAGTATGCACCTTTTATACCACATATGGAAGCTGCAAGTTTGGCACAGATTGCAAATATGATCATCCTCTCATCAGTTATTATGGTTATACTCTGCCGTCTTTCTCATCTACCGATCCCACGATAGCATTTGCCCAGGCAAAGAGTTCACAAATTGTATGGACAGCAGAAAAGCCCTTTCCCAAGTCATCAAAAACACCTGATCAGTTTTCCAAATCTGAAACAGCCAATGGACAGCACAATCTGGAGAATCATGATCATGGAAGTACCTCGGCGCACACCACATCCAACACCGAACCTTCGGAAGATTCTCCATGATGAATGAATGCTTTAACACTAACCAGTCGTTCCAAGATGGAGATTTTGGATCTCTGCTCCATAGTGCCACCCTCTCTCGCCTGCCATCTCGAGCTCTATCGAGGCATGGCCGTTCCTACTGAAGAATTGCAGGCAGTGTTGTAAGTTAAACGATTTTTGTTCCACAGATTTGCCGAAAACTAAACCTCTTGATGTGCTGTCTCTGTTTCCAGTTTCCCCTGTAAAGCTGGTCTTCCAGAATAAAAAGTGATGAATTAGGCTCGTCGTCTTCTCAGACTGAGCCTTTGTATCTCGATCATATTTTTGTGCCATCTTGTTTGGGAAGGATGAGTTCCATGCTGTATCCTTTCGCAGCATCGTTCTGGTTGCTTCTTGCCGGTAGACCTGTTAGTCAGTCATACACACATGTGACTCAGAGATGACAGTTCTGATCGATGAATGAAACTAAAGGCTAAGGTTTCATTTTACCCTCTGTAGTTTCCTTATAATTTCAAAATCATCACTATACTCGAGCAATTATCGCTTCACCTTCTAAATATATATATTAAAAAAAATGATGTCAATTAGTCGATTCGAACAATAATTAATTTATATTTAAAATTATCAAATTTAAAATTAAAATTGAATTAAATTTTAATTATTTTAATATAATATTAATTTAAATATATTTAAATTATAATTCAATTTTATTCGAATCAAATTTGAATAATTCAAATTGAATTTAAATTTTATGTCGAATTTAACTTAATCAAAATTATTTATATTTTAAAATATATATATGTGTTTCAAACTCGATACAAAATGTCAAACGCAACAACAATTAAATCTAATTCTACTAAATGAGTTAACTATTTAAATTTTTTTATATTTAAATAAATTTTATTTAATTTTATCAGTGTTGATCAAACCTTCTTTTCTTGTTTAAAAACAAACTGCTGGCGCACACACAAACAAAAAAATAAATAAATAAATAACTCAAATCATTAACCAAAACAAAACTTCAAATCCCAGAACGGCTGTACATATAACGTACCCACCTTCGTTGAATCAAAGGAATAGTGAGAATAAACTCTCAATTCGACTGATCCAGGATTTGTTATTTACACCTCTGACAAAAAATTATATTTGAACTGAAATTTCTTCGTTTACAATAAATGATATGATATGTTAAGCATCAAGTTGTTAGCAAAAGAAAATGAACCCAAGGAGAGAATCAGGTGGTTTAACTCTTCAGCAAAAGAACATGGTGTGGCGGACCTTCTCGTGCAGTTTTGGGAGCTGCGGAAATGTCGTTCTTTCTTCAGATGATGCCTCAGAGGAAGGTTCTTCTGCAGCATCTAACTTGACGAACTGTGACATTTGCGAAGCCGCCAAATGTGCATAGCAAATAGGAGCCACTGAAGAGAATTTGATAGAACAACACACTTGTTAGAAAGATTCGGTAGCGAGAAACACAAAACGTAGCAAGGAAACAAATTCACAGGGTTAGCCAAACAATCAGTTTACCCATCGATACGGCACTGGTGCTCCTCTGGTAGCTGCTTTCGGTGAAAGAAAATGACACAAGTTTGTTATTCTGTACAGAACTTATTGACAATGGAAGAGGGTTCAGAATGAAATGTAACTTACACATAAGAAAGTGAATGAACGAATTTCTGTAGATCGTCGGGGGAGAACCCAATCTCGTCAAGCAATACATTGTAATGGACAGGCCTTGATGTTCCCTGACACAAACAGAATTGTATTTGAATTAATCTCCGCAAACAAATACCTTCTGTTTGATGAAAATAATGTAGGAAGAGGATAAGTAGCTCTCTTCCTCTTCCCATCTTCTCAGAAAGCTTCACCGAAAACATGAAGTAGGAAACTCACAATCATTCCAGCCTGAGGGCACATGTAGAAGTCATAGTTCCTTGGGTGAACCACCTTTGTGTCGACAACTGTTCCTGTTACAAAAACAGTGAAACAAACAGAATCAGGACACGTAGAGCATCCTGCTATGGATGGATTTTCCAATTAACAGAGCTACCAGGCGGAACATTCGCGGAGCCGTCAGCGAGAAAAAGCTTAGTATGATGGTTTTTCTGTGCCACAATGACAGTGAACTTCGGGGGTGTAGATTCCCCTAGATGCTCAAATACCTGGAACAACATATTTCAGAAACAAAAACAAGGAACATAATAAAAAGCCTTGTGATTTTATGTCAGCACCTTGAGGAATTGAGTTAGCTCCACATTCAGAACTTGATTAAATTGGGACTCACCAACACCATCCCTGGAATATTGAAAGAGAAAAGAACATCCTTTCAAGCAAACAAAATAAAGCAAAAAATATACTTATTATTTGGGAGATAAGAAACCAAACCATGAGGCATGATAGAGAAGAAAATCCAAAAAACACACCCAGAAAACCCAAAAGTGAAAAAATTGGAACCCCCGTCCCCAAATTTAGGTGCAAGTGTCGGTGTAGATTTAAATATCCAGCACAGCTATTTGTGAAAATTTTAACATGGGAAGTGAGCGGCATCAAGTGTCTTACAAAAATATAAAGTTTCAGTATCTAAGTGTCTATATCCCCAAATGGGTCCTGAGGGGGCCAATGAAAGGTCCAAGTACTAGAGGTATACATCATATGGAGAAATTCAAAGACCAATTGAATAGCACGGCAAAATCAATAAAAATGACAAATTCCCATCCTAGTACACAACACTTCGGGAAAAAAACAAATTTATAGCATAACAAGATCGGACAAGTTGCTATTATGGTATATATCACTTCAAGCAGTCCACCTGATCCTTAGGGTGTGGCTAATGTGAGTCAAATTTTTGAGAGATCTTGGTAAGCTCTTTAGACACCCATCATGCATTACAATAGAATTTATGTCTTCAATAATGCTGAGCATCAGAATACAGATAGGTAAGTAATATCTTGAGGTCATATTTCTTGCTTATGTAAATGAGTCATGATATTTCTCAACATAATTGAAATAATAGATGTGAAATTTCTACTTGTCACAGGCTCTCTTTCACAAGTGAGACTCATATTTATCGAATATTTGAAACTATGGTTGCTGTATGATTAGGGAAGTGAACATTCATACAGAGGCCCAAGAATCTTCAATATTTAAGTGTTTTATAAGAATTTAATTGTCAACAGACATAATTTACAAGTTAACAAATTTATCACTGTAAAAAGAAATAAGTTTTCAGTGAAGAAATCCAGGTATCCATGAATATAACTATACAAATCAAGACTCATGAATCAAACATATTCTTGCACAGAACAGATCAATGATATGGATCCACATGTCTCATGCAATATGGGACAGCATGAGAAGTTATTAACTTATTAAAACAGTCAGATGAAGGAGACATACACAAGTAGATTACATTTATTTAAAATTTGAGTTAGGTGCTATAAATCCAAGTATCTTCCAAAGATGACTCTTTAGAGAATGGCTGTAATATTTAACAGAAAAATGAGATAAAAGATTAAGGAGTCTCATGAGTCTCAATCTAAATCATAGATCTAAAACATAAGTTAAGGAATGACTCAGAGAGTATTGAAGCATATACAAGCATGTTTCAAAATCGTTGCTCTAAAATAAGTATATCAAAATTGAGAATAAAATTCTTCAACATACTGTGTAGACATTTATTCATATAACAACCAATTTTAATAGGCATCTCAATATTTACTGCAATATAGAAAAAAGAAAGTGCATAAATACCCATCAAGTTGACAATGAAATAATCTAAACTTGCATGGTGCAAATCTAAGCCTTCGTGAGAAAGACAAGCTTACCTGAAAATGACAATTTGAGTAGGTTTCTTGCCATTAGTAGAGTTGTAGAAGTCAATCAACAGCTCTCTGATATTTTCAAAAATAAAATTGATCACTTGAAATAAATATGTTTTTTCCCATACAAAAGAAGACTGATTCAACATATTGTTCTGATTGTTATTGTCGTAAAAAAGGAAAAAACAATCATTGCCGGCATGTGGAAACTTTGTGCTCTATAAATCTACAATTCAGAATGCACCTCTAAGTGAAGACAGTTTAAATTTTAAGAAGATACTCAATGGTACTTTCAAAAAAGAAAAAAAACCTGATCATTCCCTCATCTTTTCCATCTGCTCCAAGCTTAAATAAAGAATCAATCATTTCCAATTTACTAGATTGTGTTGTCACAGATGCTCTGTATCTTGACACCAAAGGCCACTGTCTAGAACCAACTACCTGTGTGTAGACAAAATTACAAATATAAAGAATTGTACCTATTGAGAAAGTTGAATATAAGCCGGTTATCATATAATTCTTTTGTTACTATATAATGCATCACTATCAATCCAGTATAGTTAGTGACCAAAAAATTCATGATTAGTGGCATACCGCTGCAACTGATGGCAAATCAGAATGACGAGAACCATGAGAAACATCCATTCCGAAAATCATCGTAACAAAATCGTTGATTAGGGGTATGCTTCGCGTATGCTCGATAGCGAGTAGAGAATTGATGCCACCAAGCTCATCAGGCAAAAGAGGTAAAAATACAAGGAATCAGTTCAATAGTAATAATAGAAGTTCAATAAATGTCTTGTTAGGCTACAGAATAAACACCTATCCATAATTATCTTACATACCTTAGCATTTATTTTAAGAAGGACATTGGTTAGATACTGATCATTGATCTTGTTAGGAGAGATGCATTGAGTAACAATACCCATTTCTACAAGATTCTTCTTCTTCCATGGTCCTACAGAGAAGATAGTATAACTATTTCTAGTAATGTTCAAAATAATCAAATTAGAGAGGAATATTATCTAACCATATATTTCAGAATTTTTTTCTCAGGCAAGACACAAAGAAGAAATTGTGGTTTCTCTGGAATACGTGGCATCATCTTCTCAAACATCCGTTCCACTCTTACAACAGGACTAGATTTCAACCATTGTCGATCCTCTTCAATAATGGTGTACCGTGTATGGCCGCTCCATTTGCTATGAAAACCAAATAAAGACGTCACATAGACTCAGCAGTAGAAAATAATTCAGATAAACATGAAAATGGAACCTACAATTCCTTTATTTCTTGCACAGTTAAGAAGCTCCCTTGATAGGTAACTCAAATCACAACGAGCAGAAAAATTGACAATAGCCCAATACTGGTCCTTTTGACCAATTTTGACAGGACTCAATAGTCTCTGATACAAGACAAATTAATTTCAGACTAGGATAGGAAATCAGAAAGGAAATTGATAATGGAGGATTGAGACCCAAGAATAATTAACCTTGATGGTAGAGAGTACCGTTGACAGAGAATAGCAAAATTACCTTTTGGTTAAAGTTCCATCGTCCATTTCGAGGCACAAGATCTTCCTCATTACCAATCTTCAGCTATGTTAAGAAAATTTGTCATTTAAATGAATAGTACAGTATCACAAAAATAATCATATTTTTCAGCAATATGGATGTTAGGCAAGAACCCAGATGACTACCATTGGTGCATGAAGAACACGACCATCCAACTTCATCAGTTGCTTATCTATGTAAAGACCACAAGCACTAAGAATTGGATCCTCATCATACTGATTTTTCTTTAGAAACTGTGACAGTAGGAATAATTAGCAATGATGCATAAAACTACAATTAAGTACATATAAAAGCAAAAGAGCCTACATTTGTCACCATACTGATTCTTTCCTGTGGTTTCTGCCTGGACTTTTCTACTAGTGAAGCCCTTTGTTGAGAAGACAATGCCTTGGTATAACATTGTAAAGGAATTATGTGGCAAAGCTGCAAATACAATGATTATACTTAGTGCAAATAAAAAGATATGAAATTAAAGAAAGGGTCATAACTAAAATTTGCCAGAGTAATGAGTCAAATATCATAAACCTCAACAGGTAGATAATTAGGCCGTGTTGGTTTGCCCACATCAAGGCATGGTGCAAAAGCTGACCATTCTAACTCAATATTATGGTTCTCTCGAAAATAATCATACACTGTGATCTCAACCATCTGAGATTCGCCATCGCTGTTTCTTACTTGCATGTTAAATCTGCATGCATATATACAAAATTTCAAAAATAGCATGCAAAAGGTAATATGGTGAGATAAAAAAAAGTATACAGAAAATGTTTTTTAAAAAAAGAAAGCATAATTAACATACAACTGCTGGTTGCAAGGCAATTCACTTATCCCAGTTATCTTGAATTCCTTCTTGTTGTGTTCAGTTTTAATTCTAATGTTTTTCAGCATCCTTTTGGCCTGCAAAATTCCATTTAATAATCTATAGTAGCCTTTTAAGAAAACACCTGAGACAAAATAGAAGTTGACTACAAGATATTATATACTTTGACCCAGTCAATTTGAAGATGATTCTGAACATTTTGATTAGCCAGCAAAAAATTCAAGACAGGACCAGGGCTCATAATCAAAGTGGTAGAAACATCTGCAAACAGGAAGTAGAAAAGAAAAATCAATGTCTTGAATTCAGTTAATGATGTGTGTGCATACAGAGAGAGCAAGAGTGTGAGTGACACCAATGTTCAATGATAGACCAGCTCCAGTGGTGCGGAAGCTCGTGCGTATACCTCGGCAACCAGTAACTCCACCACCTAAATCTACACAGTTTGCAAGGTTATCATAAAAAAAAGACTGCTTGATAAGGAGGCAACCCCTGCAATCGAGGACAATGAGATTCAGTTGTAACTATGTGATATAGAAACAAACTAATTTAACAAAGCAATTGAGAGCTAGACCTTTTTGCATATTGTTGCCTTAAAATGATGTCAAGTACTCGAAGAGCATCATGAGAGTGCTCTGAGTCGATGCCTTTTAAAGCATGTGCAATAGTTTCAAGTGGAATCTTTGTTGCAAACCTTATTTCGACATTATATGTCCTTGTAAGATATTGTTTTAATCGTTTCTGGCCGCCTTCAGTTGGGCTCCCTTTTCCTGGATTTCCACCAGCAGATCTGCAAAATTGAAAGAGTTTGTTGCCAACTTTGACTAATGCTACAACCCTAAAAATAACTCTCTTACATTGTTTTACAAGGTTTGCAATTAATCTGTTTATGCGGCTGCATAAGCTTATGCAATGAACTATATAATATCAGCTTATGACCGCATAAGAATCATGCAAGCAAGACACTAGCTAGCTTGTTAAAATCCAAATCATGTTCAAATTAAAATCCAAATCATGTTCAAAATCCGGTTAGACACTAAACAAACAAGAAGCAAGCAATGTATATATTTTGATTAGACTTAGATACAAAATAATGATATGAAATTTTGGATTCCAGGATAATTAATATAATTATTAAGTGATAGGTGAAATAAATTTTGCTTACAATTATTGCATAGGTTGATCAATTTGATGTCTTATATAGTAGATTATGCTCATTATTTTCTTGACACATGTTGTTACACATTATTCTCATTATGTGATATTGTTTTTTTTTAGAAAAATATGGACCATATAGGCATCAACATGTGGCTGCATACTGCCTATACATTATGCAATGACTCAGCTGCATACTGCTTTTTAATACTTGTTCTCCTATAATCAACATAACAAACATGTCCTGAGAAAATCCAATGACATTTAGCACTTCCATAAACCAATATATTAAAGCAAACTTAGTATCATAACATCATTATGCTGATATTACCGCATTGAAATAACTCTCACTAGCCATCAAAATTCACAACTAACTTGTCCTGAGAAAGTCCAATGACATTTAGCACTTCTAAATTCTAATGATATTCTATAGAATATGAGGTAATGGCGAACTAGGAGCTCCTATACAAGGTTCATTATCATCAAACACTCAACTCAATAATATTGCCATAAAATCTAACATGCCCAGAAGAATACAATATTTGTCCCTGAAATTGCTAAAATTCCAAGGCAAGTAAACAAATTAATGGCAACAAGTATCAAACAATTCATTACCTGGATGATGAATCATCAAGAACAACTGTAAATTCAAAATTGTTCTGTGGTAGAGGGCCAACAGTAAATAAGCTCTTTGCACCATCATAAGCAAACTCCTTGCCATTAAGTTCAGAACTATAAGTCTGGTATAGCTTGTCCAAGACCTTTCTCCCTAAGCTTTTACTGATTGCAGTAGTGTCATCAATCTTATTGTTGGATTTTATAGTGATCTACATTTATGGATTAAGCAAAGTAAAGATAATAATCAACTCATCATAGGGGAAACACTGCATACTTACAGAGTAATTATAGAAAACTGCATCATGCTTAGTAAATTCAACATTGAAATGGTTTGCAAGCAGCTGGATTACTCGTCCATCAGTACCATAAGCAGGCCTAGACATTGGGGAGCTTATTCGAAAATTCGTCTCAGATTTTGTACAGCAAGCACTGTCTGCTATTTTCTGAGAGGAAAACATGCCATCTCCTTCAACTTTGCCACCTTGAGAAGTCATACTGTTGCAATGAATGGATGTACAAGACAGATATCAAAACACAAATAGAGTGTAGAAAATAACAGAAGAGTAAAACTGAAACATAATGGACTGATAAATTCACTTTGAGCACAAGCACAAGATGGCAATAAACTTTGAATTTAAAGAAGCAAAAATCATAACAAATTTACAAAAGAATGCATTAAATCTGTAAATATTTCTGCGCTTGAAAGAAGATTCTGATTTAGTGACATCACAAAATAACAAAGAAATTCAAGCAATGGACCTTCAGGAGGAGAGTAACAGTTTATTGAACATTCACATCAAACATCATTGGGTTAAAAAGAGAGAGAAACAAATTCCCTAGTCATATAAATTCAGCTTACTCAACCAAGCCTCAGAACAAAATTTCAATATATATATATATATAGATAGATAGATAGATAGATAGATAGATAGATAGATAGATAAAGTAAAACATAAATGTTGTGTTTACTTGGATGAAAGAAAGTATAAGAGTAAGGAAACAGTTAAATTGCTGAAAGAACTTGTAAAATCTTGGGAAAAAAATCAAAAGGGCATCCCTTATTATCATTATCGTCAAACGGGCACCCCATTTTAAAATAATATCAAAAGGGTGCCCCCACCTCATCTTGTTTGCCCCAAATATTCTTTTCTTGGCCATTCCAACTACTGTAACCCAACCCAATTGCATTGATAAATAGTCCAAGAACGGAAGCAGCTGACCAATTTTTTACTGTAGTGTTTTATCATCCATCTTTTTGTTTTGTTGAGCTTCATTGCCCTCTAAGTTGTCGGTGAAAGTCCAATTCTTCTCTAATTAACCCTTGTGTCCTCCTGCATGTTTCTTGTTTT
>JBBMKF010232704.1:0-16990 GCA_037834155.1 Curcuma caesia
GAGATTGTACACCTTCATTTTCCATTTGGTAGAGGTTAGAGAGCAGAAGCGGCCATGACTCATGTTACAAATACTGCTGCATTCTGTTGTAAAAGTAGAAGAGTGTTTGTACAGATTAATTATTATCGATATTAATTCTTAACAAGATGTTTGATTTATTTTTTTTTTGCTTGCTTTTTTCTTTTGCTTTGGTTGAAATATGTTCATTCCAATTGATTGTATATAATCTTTCATTGAGATTCTGTATTGATTGTATTGATGGGAGTTTTATATATCAGGTTATTTTTTATATTTTTTAAAATTATATTTCTCTTAAAAAATTATAAAAGTGTAAATTTTAGATGAACTTCACTAAAATTATTTAATTTTTCTACGTTCAAGATAAAGAATCTTTTAAAGATGAACTATAGATTAACGTGTCAAAAATCCATCATACGACGGTATGATGGGATGGATAAATCGGCTCACTATCTTAGTAAGTTAAAAAATTTTCAATCAATTCAAGATGGATTCTTCACGAGTCAATTAAAAAATATATATAATATATTAAAAATTTTAAATTTAAATTACAAATTAAGTAGGTCAAGTTCACAAATTTATTGAGTTTTCTATTTTAATGTTAAATTTTAAAAGAAATTTTTTTTTGCTGATCAGTCCAAGCCTATATTCTCATTGAGTTTTCATTTTAATTTTAAATTTTAGAAGAAAATATTTTTTTCAACCTGGAGTTAATCCAAACTCACTATGGGATGCTCTATGTAGATCACAAGTTTAAACGGGTTGATCCGTTGAATCCGTCTTGAAATAGAGTGATAAAATTTTAATTCAACTTACTTAAAATTATTGACGGAATAAACTAACTTGATAGACCTAACTAAATTGGTAGTTCTAACTAAGACTACATGTTACAACATATAACGTGTAGTAGCTACTTAATAATTATTTTATTAAATTAAATAAAATTATTTTAAAAATTTTATAATAATTACTTTCTAACTGTTATAATATTATATTAATTATTATCCCATTGGCCATCAGGGTAAATCAGGAAGGGCACGTAGCGGTTAACTCAGATGTCCAACATCCTTTCATTACTTGCGATCCCCATTTGGAAGAAAATTCTTGCAAATACGTCGTATTAGAAAAAAGGGATCGAACTGTGGGTGCCTGGGTGACAACCTGAATATCCTACCGCGGCACTATGGCCCGAGTACTTATATTAACTGTTATAATGTTATACCTACTCGTAGTTTTTATAAAAATTTTAAGATGATTTTATTAAATTAAATGATTACAATGGAGTTTAAATATATTTTAATATAATAATATTTTATATATAATAATTTTGATTAGAATAACGGTTATATTTTTATAGCAATAACTGTCATACCTCATCATTTGACAGTTTTATCATTTAATATAAATGTGGAGGCGCCTTTCAATTTTTGCCCTTTAATTTTTGCTCATTTTGCAATATCGAAAAAGAACTTGATTTTTATTTACAGAATTAATTGATATTTTATATAATATATAATATAGATATCGATTTATCTCTTTTAAAATCTTTCTTTAATTATCCATGCACCGCACGTGTTTGTAATTAATAAGATAAACTCACATTTTATTTATTTTGTTTTAATTTTAAATTCCCTTTTTTTCCCCAAATTATTTTCGCAAAAATAATTAAGTATTCAAAGATTTCCAACTCTCTCTGTCAAGCGCTGCTGCGCTTTGCTGGCGCTCGGGTAATCATTCGGGTCCTTATAAAATGGGTACCTTTCTCTGCGGCCGCCGCGAGAATCCGTGAGATCGAGAAAGCGAGAAGAGGGCGATCGCCTCCCCAATCCGGCGATAGAAACCAAGTGCAGCGCTCTCTTCGATCCCTGGAAGAAACAGCCGCATCCCCCAGATCTGGGGCGTATCCTTCGCGATCTCGTCCCGGAAGGTCTGTTTTCTTTAATCTATTCCTCTCTCGGAGCATAGGATTAAGGTGTGATTTCCTTTTCTTGTTCTTGTTCTTTTGTTTTTTTGTTTTTTGTGGGAGTTGTCTTTTGGGGTTGTTTGCGCGGAAACATCTGGATGAATCCCGGATGGAACGGAGAGTTAGTGGTGCTGTGGAGGAACTGCGAGTAGATCGCGGCTTCTCTGGATCGGAAGAGGAGGTAACCACCGAAGTGTTGTAGTTTAGTTCTTGGATTTGGATTCTTCTGATCCATCATGTGATTTGGCTTGTTGGTAGTTGGTTTGTTAGTGAGTATCTTAATTTAGATAAGAAGCTTTGGGAGGGCTAGCGAAAATTTGCTTTTGAAATCTTCGACTACTTCAGTGTGGTTATAAAGGAAAGTTGGGTGCTTGATAGTGTTCCAAAAAAAACTTTAGCTGCTTTTATTGCATTTGTCTTATATTCCAACTGACATGCTTTATGCGGCTGCTTTTGATTCAGTTTCAGAGGAGAAGCGCACATTCAGTTTGGGATGTTGGATCATGTCAGGATGATGCTGAAAATACAAATGTGTGTTTAACTGAGATGAGGGATGTTAACAAAATTGATAAACCTATTTAAGGCCTGCTGGCAGCCAAAGGACATATTTACCCGCTCAGGTTCTGATGTTGTTGGTCGACAGGATGGGCTTCTATGGTACAAGGACACCGGGCAGCATGTTTATGGTGAGTTCTCAATGGCGGTTGTACAAGCAAATAACTTGCTTGAGGATCAGAGCCAGCTTGAGTCAGGACCTCTAAGCTTGCTAGAATTGGGGCCATATGGGACATTTGTTGGTGTTTATGATGGGCATGGTGGTCCAGAAACTTCTCGCTATGTCAATGATCATCTCTTTCAGAACTTGAAGAGTAAGCTCTGTACTTGCATGACTCAGGTTTATTCTACAGCATAGTACTTCAGTCATTCTTATGATTTATGATAAAAGCACATTAATCTCTCGATAATATTCGTTATAGTATCATCATATCAGAAAATTCTCACTAAAAAATTTAGTGAAAGTTATTTAGGAACACAATGCATCTTTTTCTAACTATTAGATTGTAAAATGGTCTCCTTGTTTGTCAAGTCATCCTTGCTAATTACTGCTTCAAGGCATTATGAGTGTTTGGTTTTGGTTTGGTCAACTAAATTGTTTGGCTGCTGCTTATTTTATCTTCTGTTTGAAACACTGCAAAGGTTTTGTTGATGGATGGATGAGTCAAATACTAATAGTATACATGGAAGTTACTATCTATTTTTTGTTCCTATTCAACTTTTATAATTGATCTCTGATGCTTTTTCGTTGTGTTGTGTATTTGTATGCCTGTTTCCTGTTTGCTACTTTGTAGTTGGAACTTGATTCTGAATCAGGATCCAAAGGAATGTGTTGCACTTTGTATTGAGAAGTATAATTCTTCCACAATATGATGATATTCATTGCCCATTTTCATTGAAATTATTTTGGCAGGATTTGCAACAGAGCAGGAGTCCATGTCCACTGATGTAATAAGGAAGGCATACCAAGCAACAGAGGAGGGTTTCATTTCCTTGGTGACCAAACAATGGCCTGTGAAACCTCAGATTGCAGCTGTTGGCTCATGCTGTCTAGTTGGAGTAATCTGTGGTAGTACACTGTATGTAGCTAATCTTGGTGACTCTCGTGCTGTTCTAGGAAGAGGTGTGAAAGCAACTGGAGAAGTTTTGGCTGTGCAATTGTCTGCAGAACACAATGTAGCAATTGAATCCATGAGACGGGAGTTGCAGTTGATGCATCCTGATGATAAACAAATTGTTGTTTTGAAGCATAATGTATGGCGTGTGAAGGGCCTTATCCAGGTAGATTGATGCTTATCTTCTTGGATGCATTCTTATTGTAAAGAAGAAAAGCATGCCTGATTTGGAGGTGACCAAGTTCTAATGGTTGGAATGATGACCCATGTGTCTGATGGTTTGCTATCATATGTGCTATATAGCATGACCATATGCACTCTATCATCTTTTGTTTTATATTGTCAATCATTTAATGTTCATGTCATTTATGAAGAATTGATTTAGCCCCTTTCCCTTATTTAAAGCCCGTCACTAACCTAATCAAGTATATATATAATTGTATGCAATTATCTCTTTTAGATGCAAGATCTGCCTTTCTGTTGTTTGCCTATGCCAAGAACTTAATTTGAAGGCTTGTTTCAGACCCATATCGTTTCATATATGTCTAGTAATAGATAGTCAGGTCACATTTTAGGAGACCAAAACTCCTAGAGGCCTTTGCTGTGTCACATGGCATGTCATCTAAATCTTACTGTCTGGTTGGAGACAAACTCTGTCATGGCACAGGATAGGTAAATATCTACCACATCTCTTTTTCTTCCTCAGACATTACTCGCTTAACAAAGCAAGGTCCAAACCAATTTGGGCCATAGGATTGTAAGGTCTAGGATGGAATCCTGATAATTATGGAAGTGAGTAGCTCCATATGTGAGCGAAGTCTGATACAAGTCTAACAGTAACATACTTGGAGTTGCCAATACTTGCTATTATATATTTCTGTGGAACATTGATCATATTCCTATCATATATTTCTGTGGAACATTGATCATATTCACTAACAGTAATGTCCTTACCAATTCCATTCTATATTGCTAATATATGTTTAATGAATAATTTATTGTTTTATTTTCCCTTAAAATAAAATTACTTTATTTTGTTCCAGATCTCTAGGTCAATCGGTGATGTATACCTAAAAAGGGCCGAATTTAATCGGGAACCATTGCATGTAAAATTCAGACTTCGCGAGTCATTTAAGAAACCTATATTGAGTGCAGAACCAACAATTACTGTGGAACCACTACAACCACAAGACCAGTTCCTTATATTTGCATCTGATGGGCTCTGGGAGCATCTTAGTAATCAAGAAGCTGTTGATATTGTTCAGCACAACCGTCACACTGTAAGTTTAATTCTTTTCCTTGGTAGGTGATGTTGCAAATTGCAATAGTTTCAATATTTTCCCACTTTATTGTGTTTATCTTGGAATTCCTCTTGCTTTGCAGTTGCAATACAATTCTCTATATTTCATAAGTGCATAAGGAAGCATTTATCATTGTTTTGTTGCATTTGCAATTTGTATCAGGTAGGTTGTGATTTCTAGTGCCATTGGATGGAATTAGGTACCAGGATATAATAATTGTCCAATCCAAAGCATTGAACATTGGCCTGGCCGATGTTATACTAGCTAGAAAACTTAAGAGGTTTGCACTGGGTGGATATTACTCTTGAGCAAACATAAATTTTTTAAATTATTTGTTGCAATTGGTTGTCAATTTCTGAGTGTTCAACACATTCTTCAGTCAGTTTAACAGAGGCAGACACAAGTTGAGCTAGCAGTGACAGACCCCTTTTGAATACTCTCTGACTCTCCCCAAATAAGTTAAGTTGCCCAGTCAGTCTCCCCACTTTCATAAGTATAATACCTTAACTGTGAAGCATCATCATAATATGCATTTGAATGTCACTAAATACCTTAGTGCATATTCCTTTTTGGATAAAGAAAATTCCTGTCTGGGGAATCTCCTCAAACAAATACAATGCATTATTCATTTTGGGAGAGATCCCCATTGTACTTTAAGCTATCTTAAGAAAGTAGCTAATTGACCCATATCTATAGTATCAAATTGAGCTTCCATTATGCATCTTTACTAGCCACTAAAATATCATTAGGAATTTAGAGTCTCAAAAGATATTTTATTTATCAAAAAAACATGGAATGGTTTGACTTGTTGCTTTAAAAAAGTTCACGCCCTTGGTCCACTTGAGAAAGTTAACTGAAACCGAGATCTTGGAGTTTGCAGATGGTAAATAATTTGCTTAAGATTGCGTGCTTTCAGCTATTTGGGATCAGCTAAGTTGAGTAATTAGTGAAAATAGGTTCTAAAAAAATTACATCAATTTTTTGAGTTATCCCTTGGCTATAAAACATGTTCTATAATGTTGAACTTCAGCATCAGGTTAGCAAAAGAAGTTGATGTGAAGCATCAAATACTTTTAGAAGTAATTCTGCCGCCGATCTTATGGATTCTTCTTTATAATTACTTAGGCAACAGTTGTCCAAAGTGCAACTCTCTGAATTGCATTGTATATGACACGTACTATTTTAAGTTTGAGAACTTGAAGATTTTAAATATACAATTGCTAGTAATAAGCCTTGAGAGTTTGATGAGGTTTACCTTCAAG
Source organism: Curcuma caesia (assembly GCA_037834155.1). NCBI lineage: Eukaryota > Viridiplantae > Streptophyta > Magnoliopsida > Zingiberales > Zingiberaceae > Curcuma > Curcuma caesia. Next base: position 6,215 of record JBBMKF010232704.1, read on the forward strand.
GTCATAGCCAATATCTGCCCGCCATATCGGCTTCAATCGTAGCTGCTGTGTTTTAAATTACTAAACTACGAAGAAACAAACCAATTATCCTTCCAATCATGGTAGGTTGGATTTACAGGGGTGTCTGAGTAAAAACATTTTCATAAATATCCTGGAGGGAAGTGCTCGAAGGCTTGTCAAAGCTGCACTACAAGAAGCTGCAAAAAAACGAGAGATGAGGTACTCTGATCTTAAGAAGATTGATCGCGGAGTTCGTCGGCATTTTCATGATGACATAACCGTAATAGTTGTGTTCCTCGACTCAAATCTTGTTAGCAGAGCCGACTCACTCAGGGGCCCCTCTTTGTCCGTGAGAGGGGGCGGTATTAATGTCCGAGCAAACTCTCTTACTCCCCTGTACAATGCCAACTGAGCTCTTTGCCGTGTAAGTTCTGCCATGGGTGGTAATTTGTTTTTACTGAATCAAGCAGGTAGCTCGTATACTGTCAATTTATACGTGCGAAGATGTGCTCCGCAAGCGAGGCTGCCTGTAGCTTGTGCCTCGCCCTCGTCGTTCTTATTTGAAATCACCCACCCAGTTATTTTACATTGTGAATGAATGATAATATGGATCAGATTTATGCATCTGATTCCATAAATATAGTACCACTTCTTAAGCAAAAGAGTACTCAACCTTGTATACTGTACTGAGCAATGGAGGAGCTCAAAAAGACGATAGTTTTTCGCTAATTGTTGAAATTATTCCCATTTATCATTTTCTTGATCGTCATTATTTTTCATTATGTTAAATTTCATTGCCTACTTGATTAAGCTCTTAATGAATATTCCATGTAGATTAATTAATTTCCTTATTTTCCTTGACTTCCAGCGAGAAGCAAATTAATTACCTCTCGATGTTTATCAGTAATCAGCATATTTAGCTCACTGTAATTGCTTCTTTCCAATCAAAGAGTAAGTAAAGATTGTCTTGTCTCTTTCTCACTAGACAAACACAAAGGCTTGGTTGTTTTGTTAATCATTTAATTCTGGCGTGTTCTCTATGTTTTTAATTAGGAGATAAATTTATGAATAATTATTAAATTAGTGAGATAGATTCAAATAACTATTAATTAGGAGACAAATGACATGGTCCCGACAACCTAAACGTTGCTCGGGTGGATTACACCTTCCATTTTGATAACAGTTTAATCATACTATAGGACTCCAGCAGTGCTACAGGATCATTCGCGATCACAAGACGCCTACGGTGATGCAAGAACAGCGTGTCAGCGTCCCGCGACAGCAACGGATTTCTGCCTGCTGAATGAGTCATCTCGATCTCGTTCGGTTATACTTTGTGCTTCACGTATGCTTCTTAATTGCCTGGACGATGGACATGCTCGCTTTAATTTCCTTCACAAGAATCATGTGAGAAAGATAGGAAAGCTAACCGTGAATTAACACAACCATTTCGAAGCAACGCGTTGCCGAGTCTGGTTCGACTCAGGCGATGCCGGTGGAAGGAAGGCCAAAGTAACTGGAGTCCCCTGCAGTTCAAATAGTTGCTGAAATCGCTCGCCATCCAGCTACTACTTTATTAAACTTAAATGCATTTGATCTTGGTGTTTCAGAACATGTGCTTGGTAGTGTTGATGATGACAAAGGAGATTGATCATTCAGATTGATAATTCTCCGAAATTGCAAAGATTTACATCGCTGGGAAGCCAGGAATTTTAGTCATTTAGAGAGGCAAGAGTAACACAGGGCAAGGAATGAACTCTGCCAATAGATTTGCATCGACATGCTTCGAATGAATGGCCTCCATACTTAAGACTACGAGATCCAAATTCAAGTCGTCGGCGACCTCACCTATTATAGCAGTTGGCTTCTTCCCTTCTCCCAGTCGCTCCATCAAGCCGAACTCCTTAAATCCACCTAAAATGATTTTTTTATAAAAAAACAATATCTCAATATGCATAGCGCGACAAGGCCAGGAAGAGCAATAGAAGAACATAAACCTTCAGAAAGGTGCCATCTGATGCTAGACAGTTGAGCATCATGCTCAGGGATTGATTCTTTGGGCTTGTCATCAATTACTACATAGAAACGAGGTAATAAACCCATTAAACCTTCAAATGTAAAAAACAAAAAGCATTCGAAATCAATACATTGTGTCCGTACCAACAACTGTTATGTCAGCACCATACTTTTTTGCAAGGGATGTGGTGGTTGAAGCAGCCTGTCGGCCAAAAAAATTGCAATTCATCAAACACAAGATGAAAAAGAGGGAGAACGGTAATCTCCTATTGATTCTTTGCTAAAATATCAAATTATGGAAAGCAGCAGTAGAATATTAGTTTACGGATTATAAAACTGTAAATCTTAATGCAAAAAAAAACTTGGGTATTTATCCTACAAATTGTAGGATAGCATGGAGTACATCATTAGCTGTCAAACTCCAACTTGTCACTAATGTATTTTTAGTACTTTGACAAGGTGAGGATATTGGAGTCACAATTGGAATATACTAATGGCTATAAACATGTTGCGTGAATTTTAAGTAGCACACTGAAGCACAATCCCATAAAGATATTGCATTAGTGACGCTACCATAGAGGGCAAACCAACATATCTTTGGGGTACCAAAAGATATCTTTGAGATATTATCATCACGCGTGTACCTCCAGGATTTTGCTCAAGCTCAGTATTTAGTATTATTGAAGTTGGGTACTTATCGACTACTTAGTGGACTAAGAACAATACCGTAGAGAAAATCAATGGTAAGGGTATATGTCAACATTGGCATCAGAAGTGAATCATAACTTATCATTGTTAGTAAATGAAGCATGAGGGCAAAAGAGGATTAAAATGGCAGGTTGATCTAATCAGGAATGTAGTGTGATGCCTGTGGTTGGGTAGGGAATATCAGGCTGCAAATTCAAATAATCAAGTATTATGTCAAACCTACAGTTTACACAGAAATAAACCCTTTGATCAATAAAATTAACCAACACATGTAAAATATACAGCTGAGATTAACAAAGTATATTTTTATGTTCCTGGCACCTAAAGATGGGAAAACTATTTCACCCATTCAAACTTGGCGTATGAAAAGCTTGAAATAAATGAGGATGCTTCAGTCCTCCCATAAAGCAAAGACAAGGTAAGAAGACATGGAGTTAGAAAATCATGAGAGGACAAGCCTGTCCAATCAATCTTACTTGTCTGCGTGTCCAGATTGTGTTGAACACTACATATATAGGGTGGCTCTGTCTGGAACTCTTGAATTCATGGTTTTTTATTTTCAAATACCCATGTAAATTATTATCAGAGATACAAGTCCAAACACTATAAACTGTGTTTGCTCCAATTACTTAAGGTCATCTGCCATTAATCTTATATACCTATTAAACTCTATACAAGGTCATGTCACTACTAAAATTTAAATTAAACTATTTTTCATTACATTAACTAATAGTTAATGTTCTCTTTGGCCACCCTTTATCTTTTCAACTCTTTGTTCATCTTACATATATATATATATACCAGCTCAATCTGTTTTATCTCATTGGACCATCAATTGAAGTTATATCTAATTGCTTTTGAATATTGGGACTTTTATTTTATACTTTTTTGTAATCACACATTTGTCATAGCATTATCATTCCTGCAACACAAACTTTTAGAAAATATTTCCTAAAAGCCAAGGACTCCAATTAATAAAGTATGGCAGATTGACCTACAAATTTTCTTTTCCTAGAAGGGGAACACAATGATCACACGACTCCATGAGGTCCTTTCTAATTTTGTTTCCTAAAAGCCCAAGACTCATTGCATAAATTATAGAGGATTGAAACACAATCTTACATAAGGGCCCAAATTCCAAAAATTATTACAGAAATTCCATTTCTTATTCCATTGATCTTTTCTATGAAACTACATCTAATTCTAAAGGTTTTACTCCACAACTCAAGCTTTGAATTTAATCTAATTACTACTCTTATCACAATATCTTCTACATCATATACAAAGGAGCAGGATGGGTAGGCGGAATCAAACAGGGTCCTTTCATGGTAGGCCAAGTGGCTTGCTTGGGCAGTGGGTCCAGATTAGTGGGAAGAGAAAAAATAACTTTTTAAAATATTTGGTTGACTTATGCTCTGCTACCCTGAGATCACAGTTCACAACAAATTTGGCTTGAAATTATGAATATCTTCCTAAAAAGAACGGCCTTAATACAAAGGAAGGAATCTAGAGATTTAAGCAATGCCTTGCTAGCATCTAAAGCTAAGAAAATGATCCTTGAATACACAGAGTCAACAAAGAAGAAGAATGACAAGGAAGAGTTGCTCAGAAAAAAAATCGAAGAGGTTAATATTTATAGGAAAGCATTGAAGAAATTCAAGAAGTGGGCAATAAAAGGCTAAGAAATTCATTGAGTGAAGTAGTATTAAAGATAAATTTGCAAAGGAAGAAAGGGATAGAGTTGACCAATATGTTGCTAGATGGTTCTATGAGGTCCATTTCATGCAATCTCCTTGAAGCCTTTCCACACTATGGTACAGGCAATTGGTTAATATGGTTTAAACTAAAAAGGTCCATCTATGAGCTTAGTGAACCTTTACTTAAGATAGAAGTGGTAAGGATTAAAAAAAAAATTTACAAGCTCATAGGGATTCTTAGAAGAGAACTAGTTTCACAATTACGACCGATTCACAGATAATGACAAAAACATTATCAACTTGCGCATAAGTTATTCATTCAGTCATAAGTTTTTTTAAAGTTCATTAATGCATTTGAGAACTCTCAGAGAATATGTTGATGGCATTAAGGAGGTAGGGAAAGAGAATATGCTGCAAATAGTGACAAATAATGTTATAACAAGTTTAGCTGCCGGGAGGTTGATAAAAGAGGAATGCCCACACATATTCTAGTCCTCTTGTGTGGCCCACGCTATTAGTTTGATCCTTAGGAAAATTGGTAAGGAAAAAAGATTAAGGATACAGTTGAAAAGGCAAGAGCTTTCACTGTTTTCATATTCATCTCAGTATTAGACTTCAAGCATGATGGACCATTTCACTCAAAAGGATTTGTGGAAGCTGGAATCACAAGGTTTGCAACTTATTTTCTTTCACTGTTGTGGATGTGAGGAAGAAGTTAAGAATGATATTTTCTTTGGATAAGCGGGTGCAATGCAAATGGTCTAGATGTGTTAAACGTAAGCGAGAAAATGTTACTGGGATGAGCACACTGTTCTAACCAAGTGTAAATTTTACACTATAAGTGTTTTTGCTATTAGTGAAGTTATTAAGGATTGTTGATGCAAATAAAAAGAGAAGAATTAAGATGTGTACAGTGGCATAAGGATGCTAAGAGAAATGGTCTTTTTTTTAAAATGTGAATCCTATTAAGAAATATGTGAAGGTGCAATTAAATAGTGCTCTATATGTTGCTACTTACTAACTTAATTCTTCTTCTTCTTCCTTTGCTATTATAGGCTCTAAAGAGGTAGACGCTAATAGCATTATCATGGATGACAAACTCATGCATAGTCTTCCTATCCTACACTTACCACCCAAGATACTATGTTAAGCATGGAATTGAGGGCGCATAAAGATGCATCTTGATTCTTTGGAAGATCAGTAGCTTAGTCCTTGATCAAAGTATGATGAAGATTTTAACTTAGGTAATATTTACGTTAAGTTTGCTTTTATTTTTGAATAAATTTTAGAATTTTACAAATATTATTTATTAACCTAACAATGAAATATGTGTATGGTGGCATAAAGGGTGCTAAGAGTGACATGATGGCCTTTTTTAAAGTGTGAATTGAAGTATATTAAAACATATGTGAAGGGGAAATTAGATAGTGCTCTACATGTTGCTACTTATTACTTTAATTATTTTTTTTACTATTACCAAGTCTCCACGGAGATAGAGTTCAGTAGTGTTATCATGGATGTTATGCAATATGTATAGATTTTCCATCCAGATCCTACCACCCAAGATAATATGATAACCATGGAATTTGAAGGCACATATAGAGATGCATCTAGACTCTTTGGAAGACCACTAGTTGTGAGATAAAGATCCAAGAATGATAAACATTTTAGTGTAGGTAATACTTACTAAGTTAGTGCGCTAGTCATTTTGAATAAATTTTAAAATTTTCTTAATATTATTTATTAACTTAAATCTATATCAAATTGGTTGTCAATGTATGGATTAGTTACTACCTATTTTCATGCAATGTTAATCAAAATTCTTAACCTAACATGTAGCTCCTCTAGGTGTAAGAGTAATTGGAGTGCATTTTAGAGGATAGGTGAGCATGATGAGTTGAGAATTGATGTTGCATTCCTTTACTGCATAATCATTCCATAGCTACCGCCAATCAGGAACAAGTTTAGAAGGCAGCAGTAAAAGGAACCAAGAACAAAAGAGATAGAACGAACCAGTCTTGTTCCTTCTGATAGGTAAGGATTCCGATCTGTTATGGGAAGAAGTAAATGCTTCACATTTGCCAATACATCTACTGCTGATGAACTTTCAGATTCATTAGTTTGTGCCCTTGCTGAAACAATATAATGAAATTATTTAGCCCGTATCAAAATCTATCGAAGTCTAACTACTTCAAGCTTTACATAAATAGATAGCTATATTACTAGATTCTATGCAGACTCAGAATTGTCAAATCAATAGAACTAACAGATAATGTTTGACAAAATACATGGATTCTGTAGATACTCAAGAAAATGTATAGGAAGTGATACACAGTTGATATATTGTTCAGCAAACAGGTTCACTATAATGTGCAAAAGAAAAACACAAGAAATGTACATAACCCTGGATGAAATTTTATGCCATGGCTAAATCACAAATTTCCACGATTCCAATGTCATGCTACTAGAGTGATAAGCTGCAAGAAACAACAAAGTGTGTAGTAAAAAATAGTATAAAATCATAAACTACTATTAAAGAGCCAAACAAAATTTACAGCAGTTTTAACAAATAGTATAAGTATATTACACAGCCAAACAAAATGTACAGCAGTGAAAATGCAGAAAATGAAAACACTAAGTGATATATGGTGTTCCTTCACACTTGTCTGAAGTCTGAAAAACATACATGGAATTGCATAAATTATTCTATTTACTGGTACCAAGTCATATAGCTCATCAGATATACGTATTCTGGTACCAATTTTTGCATAATGGACAATGAATGAAAATGACCAATCTAAAATATTGTTTGACATAGCAAAAGCAATGCCATAGTGGAGTAAATACCTCATGTATAAAGGTTAACAAAAGAAGTATAAGCATTAATTTTTGTATTTGACCTCATCTATGGAGGTTAATATTCTGTATTTGTCCTCAAGAAATCAAAAGTTATTCCCTCAGAAGTACTTCATCTGAAATTGTGCTTTTATACTTCATATGAATGCCTTGCCTTTCAATGTGTCTGACTATCATTATATGTTTGGCTGTGTACATTATCCATAAAATGATTGTCAATACAGCCAGTACTAATATGTATTTGCCCATGTTGGATCAATATTGGCAAAGGTCGATCTTATTTTTCCCAGAAATGTGCTAGACTACACCGGAATACTCAAGTGATGGACATAGCATAGTGATTTCAGCTCAGAAATTGACATGACATTAATCTGCACATTAGATGACGATATCAACCCAATAAGAAATTAGGAATAAAAATCAACGACACAAAATGTAAATCATACTGTGAGAGATTTGTGTCTAAACTCTCTGCAGATGTCTAATGCACTAAATCTAGATCATAAAAACACTGCCTTAATAGTCAACCTACCAAGCCATGGATCAAAACTCTCCCTAGATGTCCTATAATGTAGCAAAGCTTGGTTCATTACAAAGATTGCCATAAAAGTCAACCTACTAAGACATGGATCGAAATCTCTCCCTGAATTTATCAACACTGCTGCAAATGTATATTTTCTTCCATTATATTGCCTGGTGGTTCCTCCATTCTCGTTCACACGATGGGCTCATTGGTTCTTCTGGGTGTAAAGCTCCTCTTCGCATCATTAAGAAGAGAAAAAAAAAAGCTAATAATGTAAAGAATCCTCCAATTTCAGCCCAAGATATTTGGAGCCAAGCCAACAAGAAACTTAGCCCTTTAGCTCCGCCGTTGGTTAGGACAAGCAAAAGAAGAAAAAAAAAAGAAATGATACAAAAACCAAGAAATCGGGATGTAGTTAAAATCTCGAACATACCCTTGAGATCGTCTCTTCTTCTGTAGGCAGCGGCGATGGCCTGAGACCGCTCGGACAAGCGAAGAGAGTACGAATCCAGGAAGTGGCAGACAGTGGAAGGAAGACGACGAGTGAACATCAACGGCGGCGAGGCGATAGAGGCGGCGGCGGGGGGATTAGGCCAAGAGAAGGAGAGCAAAGTGGCGGCCGCTGAAGAAGCCATGAGCAATGATTGGGGGATCGGAGAGAGGGTTCGTTTAGGGCTTATAGAACTAGAAGCGGAGGGAACATTCTGGAGTCTTAACCATTCTTTGGGTGCTCTTGAACCCGTTGACAGTTGGAGTATAAATCTCAAACAGAAGTAAGTTTGATTATGTTTATTTATTATTTAAATTTATTTATTAAAAATTTTATTAAGTTCGAGTTGAATTGATTACGATGGAACCGAATTACTGAGGTGGATAATGCCCTCTTCCATCCTGGCCAACTGCAACTTCTAGATTTGCCTCCTTATAGATGGTCATTTGGGACCGACCGTATGGGGTCGCTAGGGCGATGAATTTCATCTTTTTTTACTGAAGAGTAGTAATATTTTTTTGAGAAATTATACTTAGCATGAAAAATCCCAACATGAATGAATCATGACACTCACATTGGCAGTGGATCCCACTGGCATACAGTGGAACCCACTGCATGCAGTTGTAAGTATCATGCTCTATTCATGTTGGATTTTTCATATTAAGTATCATTTCTTTATTTTTTTAACCCAATTCAAACTAACAATTTTTATATAAGTAATTATTTTTGAGACATAATTGAATTGATTACTACAAGATAAATTTGTTAGAGTTGGCAAAAGTCGAATTATCTCAACGAAACTAAAATAATATTCTCTCTCGTAATGATTAACTGTAGCTTCTCGATTTACTTTTTCATAAATAATCGTAGAACTGACTTAGTAAGATTGGATGACAAATTTACTTTTTTACTAAAAGTGTAGTAATAATTTTTTAAAAGTTTTAGTTAATTTGTCTAACACATAAGTAAATAATCTATATGTATTTTATAATTCTTAAGAATTACATCATGATTTAAAAATAATTAAAATAGGATATACATATTTTATTTTCTATAGAAAAATTAAAATTTAAGTTTTTTTAAAGACATCAATCTAATGAATTAAATATTTATGAACAATTTTAATGTTTAATTTAGTGAAAATTTATTTATATTTATTTAATAGATAAGATCAACATATATAAATTTGAATAACTTATTAAATTAAAAGAATAAGTTTGAATACATATATATTCAATTTGTTAATATTTATGAATAATATTTATAAATAATAAAAAAATATTCATAAATAATATTCATGAACCATATTTATCAATATGTGTAAAATACCAAGTTTCTGGGTTTAATTGCAAATAAGTCTAATAGGATTTGGGTTAATGGATATTTGGATCCTATCTAAACCCGACCCGTTAAGAGAAGGCTTATAAGGGGAGCTACAGTGCCTCCTCCTCGCGATATCCGCCTTCGTCTCCCGATTCCGCGCCTCCACCGCCGTTCTTCGTCGCCGACGCCGAGCGAGAGCGCCGTCCGGAGCTAGGGTCAAGGTTGAGGAGCCGACAACCGGAGCCGGTGTTGCCGAGGCGGAATCTCGCCGGAGGGAACGGAAATCGGGCGACGGTGAGACTCGGAAGAGAGTGAATCCGGTAAGGAATGAAACTAGGTTTCGATTTGTGGTTGATTTCCGAGTTTAGATCTAATTTTCGGATCTTCAGATCTGGATCAGTCGAATTGAGGAGCTTGGTTGGGCGTTCGCTGAGAGCCGATTGGAGGTCGGCGCCGGTGATTCAAGCAACGAACAGGAGTAGAGGAATCGCCGGTAAGTTGTGGCTTCTCTGGATTCTTTGGTTTTCACAGATCTGTGGGTGTTATTCTATTCTAATGGAGCTTACCGCTTGATTGCTGGAATCCGACCGAAGCTTGTGCCGGGTTGTGGGCGGTGGATTAGGGAAGCTGCTCCTTGCTTCGATTGGTTTGGGTGAAGTTCTGTTGTGAGGGCTGTGAACAGCTCATTTGGAGGTAAAACTTCTAGATTACAATCGGTACAACTTTGGTTAATTAAGGAATTGGGGCTATTGACTGTTTGGATGGTAGTTTATACAGATATGTGATCTGGATTTGAGTTGATTTGTGTGTTGATTAACAGATTGAGGGAGTTTCAGCTGTGAAGAAGAAGAGGAATTGAACCCTGTAATAGGGTTCTTGATCTCGGTTGGGGTAAGCTTCTAATTTGAATTTTCTATAGTTTGATTGGTTTGATCGATGGATGGAATGTTAGCTCAGATTTGTTGATGTTGTTGTTGAATCGATCTAAATGTTAGAATATTGTGGATGAGATTGAAATAGCTTGGATCGGAGTTTAGTGGATTAGCCCTAGATTTAATTTGAGTTGCTTTTGATTTGTAATATATATATATATTCTGGTATTTATGGCAGTGATGTTAACTGCAGGACTTTGATCCGGTTATTGTGCGGTTGCGTTTATTTGG
>JBBMKF010232813.1:0-16984 GCA_037834155.1 Curcuma caesia
TATTATATACAGTTAGTCTACGCCTTTGGGGCTATTTCTCTCCTTTAGTCGTAAATAGCCCCAAAGGCTATTTATCTGCCCAATATTATAGTAAGGGGTAGCAGAGGTACTTATATTATATGCAGGCGGATTAGAACTTAATTATAGTAAGTAGGGCCAAAGGGGCTATTTATCTCCTTTCGGAATTTACTTGATTTTAGGGCGACCAAAGGAAGAGGAAGCGGGAAAACTCACTGCGGTAAGTAACTCACTCTTTCCTTCCTTAGGAAAAGGCAGCAGCAGAGGTCGATAGGCAGCAATAAGTCACTCTGTGCGCCATCCGTGTTTTTTCCCCTATCTCAACCAATCGCTCTTCTGTTAACTGGAAAGTGTCTCAATCGCGAGCTGTCAGCTGTCTGTTCAACTCTATCGGTCTCTCCTGTCGCAATTAGTATTGGTATTCCTGCCTGGTCAACAGGTCAATCCATCGGTCTAGGGATAGGTTGGCAAGACCATTGGATTCCCATGAGAGAATCCATCTAGGTGAGAATTGGGGAGCTGTGTCTTGAACGGTTTGTTAGACAAGCGTGGATAGTCAAATGTGGTGTACTAACACATGAGTACTTGAAGCGCCTTAACTCGGTGCAACAGGTACTTGTGTAAGGATAGGCATTATGTTTGATTATAAATTGCTGTTTAGCAAATGTTTTAAGATGCGGTCCCTCAATTGGCACCAAATCTTAGAAGATTTGGGGATCACTATATCTATCCTGAAAAGGGTAGTGGTAGTGGTCCAGGATAACCTTAACAAGGAACTCTGTATTGCAATCTTTTTGTTTAGTAAGCAATGCCTACGATTAGCGAGAAAGTGTGGTTGGTTGTTTTTGGCGCTGTATTTCAAGCAGTGTTCAAGCAGCCTTCAGATTGCTTATGCGGGGGTGTGTACCCGTCATAATCTATTGCCGGTCATGGTGTCCCTAACTCGAGCTGGGTACCCTAGAATCATTCCATCTTTTCATAGAAATATGATTAAGAAGGGTGATGATAGGGCAGATCGGTTAGTTCAATTATATTTGTCCTTCTTCACGATTTCTAAAATTATAGAACTTGCGAAGAAGGTATCATAAAGTACTTTGAAAAGTATAGTTGAACCTACTGATCTGGAAGCCGCCAGTGAATTCTGTGGAACACTTCGTGAGTCTTTTCCAGATCTCATTGGTAGGTATCTGCCGTGGGTTTCCACTATTCCCCTTAATCAAGGGATTACGTGGTTGCCCACCTGGAAAGCCTTACCAACGCACCGTCAGGTGAATGGGATCCTCAAGAGTGAGTGTTCTAAATGGACATACGGAAGAGGAGTCTCTCCTTTTCCAGCATTCTTGTTTGAGATGAATGCATTTTCTTTCTTGTTAGAGAGGGTGCATGTGTCTTATGATCACATTTCCCAGGGTACTCTGTGGCTGAAGATGACTAGGTATGCTTTAGACCCAATGAATAAATGGTGGACAAACTGGTGTTTGAACCAGTTTGACACCATCATAGGTCCAAAGTTGCCTAGTTATCATCAACTACAGGTTACTCCAGTGCCTGGAAGGCTAGGTTGCTCTATTAAAGGGGGGGGGGGAAGCGGAGAATATTTGCCATTGGAAACTATGTGAATCAACGGTTGTTGTTCCCTGTCCATCAATGGCTTATGACCAATTTAGGTAAACCATGGATGGCACTTTTGATCAAACACGACCTTTGGATCGCCTAGTTGGCAAACAACATTTGTGGTCCTTTGATTTGAGTGCTGCAACAGACCGGTGGCCGTTGCAAATACTCTTTGAGGTGCTACAGGTTCGACCGGTCCTTTGGATCAGCAGTCAGATCGTGCTTAGCATTAAACCTGTTTGAGGTTTGTTCGGCGCCCCGGGTCGACTGTCTGTTTTGTTGCTGGGCAGCCGTTAGGATATTACTCCTCATGGCCTCTGTTTGCACTATCTCATCATTTTGTGATTTGGTGGTGTGCTGAACAAAAATATCCTGGTTCATACTTTGATAAGTATGGTATTTTAGGAGATGATGTTGTTATCGCTGACCGTGAGGTCGCGGAATTGTATGCTATCACGTTAGCCTAGATTAAGGTGAATCTTTCTGTAAAGAAATCTCTCATTTCTAATACTGGTGCAGCGGAGTTTGCTAAGAGGTTTAGGGTTAAGAATATGAGTAAGGACCTTAGTGCTGTATCAGTTCGAGCTCTCTGTAATTTGTTTAACCCGTTTGGACAAGTAGCATTGGGCCTAAAATAGAATATTAATAGGTTTAGTACTCTTGTCCGAATTGGGGGCGGGGGTTATAAGACCCTTTGAAGACTCCAATCTGGAAAGCCATCACGAAGGGTTCAAAGGAAAAAGTCCATGCAATTTAAAACATTACTTGGCCCTGATCATTTTGAGCTGTGGCTAGGTAGAGGACGACCACTGAATCCCTATTTGAGGTTTCGCCTAAAAGAATAAATTCTTAAGGAAATGAAACCCCGGGATTTGCGGATGACTCCTGATGACTTATATCCCACTGAGGGTGTCAAAGACATCCAAGAGTACACTCACGTCAGGGGTTGGATGCAACAGTGGTTGAAACTAGTTTCCTGGTACTACACATCAATGATGGATCATGATATCCCTCTGGGACATCTGTTTGACGCACCTGTTTGTAGTACATCCTGGAGACGGATCGAAGTAGATGAAGATCTACTTAGGTTCGGTCTTCTATGGAGAATCTATGATATGGTGGGGATACTGGGTCTGGACTGGAGGTTTCCAATACTTTCAGTTCTAGATCAACACCCGTCAAGGTGTTTTGTTCTAGGGGGGGAGAGTGGTTCTGATTTCCTTGTCGATCCGTGTGGTCTTGTACAACCCCACGCTCGAGTCGGAATTGTGCTTGTGGGAGCATGTATTTGTGTTTCTCATAGGGATGTCCGATACACGGGGTCAGATTGAGTTTTGAAAAAGGATCTCAAATAGCCTTACTCTAACAAGTAAGCAAGTAAACTACCAGTGGATTTCGTTTTTTTTGGAAAAGTGTGGCTTGGCATTGAAGACGTCGTCCATCAAAGTCGGATGACGGGGTAGGGCCTAGAAGTCCTGAATTCGAGAAGAAAGATCCACGACCTCCTCGTCCAAAGTCACCACGAATAGCACGACCACCACGGAAGGAGTCCCCGTGACCCCTACCACTACCACGGGTAGTTACAAAGGCAGTAGGGTGGGAAGAATTGGAAGAAGGAATTATTGTTGTGAGTTGTGACTCAAAGGAAAGCAATCGAGCACGAAGATCGGGAAAAGAAGGTAAGGGAGGGATATTAAAGATAGCAGTGACTAGCATAGCATAATCTGGACCAAGACCACGAAGAACGGAGCTAACAAGGTCAACATTTGAGACTGGTTCGTTGGTACCAACGAATCTGCAACATTTTTGGCATGTTGAAGATATTGAGAAATAGATAGATTTCCGGAGAGAAGTTGGAAGCGAAGATTAGTAGCATTAGCAAGCGATTGTTGAGACAAATTTGGTTGAAGACAAGACCAAACGTCACGAGAGGTTTGTTTGAAGACCAACGACTTGAGCAAGAACAGATTCGGTGAGAGTCGCATTGATTAGACTAGTTTGATCAGTTTGAATCCGGGTTGAGATTCATTGTTTTGCCATCGTAAGATGGGATAAATTGAGGAGGGCAAGGAAAGGATCCATCAACGAAAGGCCAAACATTTTTGCCTATAATCCATGGCTGGATTTGACTTTTCCATAGAAGATAATTGGTTTCAGTGAGGGAGACTAAGGTGGAGATATTTGGAATAGAGAAAGAAGTCTTTCATTGCATAAAGAAGAGTGTCTTCGCTCTTCAAGCGATAGATTTGCCTAAGAATAAATATAAATTCCAAAAGTTTTTGAAAGCCGCGTTGGCTAAGATCCTGATAGCTTAGTAGCACGCAATCTTTTTTGATTCACTAACAATTGAGGAGGAATTGAATGCATTAGATAGTATAGCGCGGGGCAATAGTGCTTCGCCATGTTCGCAACGATCAATTTCCCAGCTACGAGGCGGCCGGCCAGGCTGATAGCCAAGTCATATGTCATGGTTGCACTTATAAATAAAGAATAAAATAGAAGAAAGAATACTTCTTAGAACTCTTTTTTCCACCGATCTCCATTTTATTAGAAATAGAAAAGTGAGAGTGAAAAAAAACCAGAATCTGGAATGATTTTGAAAGTCCACCACATGGAGCTATCGAAGAAGAATATGAAAGATCCAAAGGCCGGTCCTTCCTGTTTTTCCCAGTATAGCATGGAGAGTCAAAAGAAGCTGAGAAATGAATGCTTCCTTCTCAGGACCCTGAAACCTGAATATTCAGTTCCGTTCCTAAAGTCTTAAAAACCTGGCTTGAAGAACTTCCAGGCAGCCCTCCTTCCTTCTGATGAAGAATTCCTTACTGTATCTTTCGCCAAGCTATTTGACGGAAAAAAAACACTCTAGAGAGTGATAAGCAAGCAGAGCCAAAATAGGGTTCTACCAGAGCGGAGCGAGGTGTATTCGAGTAAGAGAGTCAGTGCTAGATCCGCGAAAGGCAGGTAAGAGATTCATTTAGCAAAAACAGGGCAAAGCAAACAGAGAGAAGTTTTTCCTTGAAACACGAGGCTTAGTACTTTTTTTGAGGCAAGTCCAGCTGCTGAGAAAGAAGTAGCACAAGAGCATAGAGAAATAGAGAAACTCAGCTTCCAGAGTCAATCCTAGTCCGTATTTACCAGCGATAGAATGGGAGAGTTTATTACTTTGTTGTGTATTCCGGAATGGACACATTGAAAACCATTCGACCTCATCGGGCACTCCTTCCTAAAGCGCACTCGCTCATTAGTCGTAAGACTAAAGCACTCCTCTATCCATCTATCAAGAGGGCCCGGGAGAGTAAGCCACCCTACTCCACTTACTCCCATTACCTCAGTTCCATTCTTGGATACCTACATACCAACCTGGGGGCCCTTTGGAGATAGGCCTTACGCTGCTAGGCCAGCTGTAGCTATATCTGATCCGTACTTCCTTACCCGAGTGGAGCTCTTTTTGTTTTGGGGTGGACTACACGAGTCTTATGAAAGAGAGCCGAGGACTATAGTTTAGCAAAGGGTTTCTGCACCTAGATTCATACCACAGGGGAGAGCCTAGCAAAATGATGTTATTAAGATCCGTTGAGCAGAGGAAGAGGATACCCTTTTCGGACAGTGGCATCGTGCGGTACTCAAGAAAGACAAGCGCAGTCGAGAGTACCTTTCATAGAACGGTCCCTATGGGAAGGGCGAGAGGAAATGGCCTAACTAGGAAGGGCAGACTCAAGGCGATGACTAGTAGATATCCCAGGAGTTTAGAAAGCTAACGAATGGAACTATGACCATGGGAATGAATGTGAACCAATTCTCCCTACCTGCGAGCGAGTTCTACTTCTAGGTTTCAAGGGATTCAGCCAATTGTCTTGATTGTGGAATATCATTGATAAATAGGAATCCGCGTTATCAGTCGTTATCACTCCTCCCTGCGATTATTTCTAGTATGGAATGAGTCAATCATCCACTTTGATATCTTATTGAACAAAAAGGGTGATATTGTTCCTCCATTGATCAAGAATTTCGATTTTCGGGAAGTATCATGATCATCCAATAAGAAAGGTTTCCATTTTATCAAATGAACAATTTGAAGACCTATTGATTCTTGATTGCAGAGTTGATCATTCGGACCTTTCAATTCATAGATGTAGATCTCGGACCTATGAATGGGGATATTCCCCAAACTAACACAGAAAAAAAGAAGTAACTTGGACTTATATAAGAGAATAGGTCGAAGTGGCTTAGACAAAGATTTTTTGTCGATAACCTCAGACCAATCAATCGAATATTGATTAATACGTAATCGATCGAACACTATTTGAAAGCCGTCCTTTCACTTGCAGATACTTTGTTTGGGGAGCATACTTTTTCTTTCATCTCGAGTGTTGTCTTCTTTCGTTTCCTCTATTAGTAGTCAGCTTGACTTCCTCTTTCAAAGGTCGAGTGGAGCTTGGGCTGGGAAAGAATTCCTTTGCATTCGCTAAAGTCATATCTCTGGGCCTAAAAAACTCTTTATTAGTTGCATTGGCTCAATGACTTATTTCAACTTATCCCACGCGGAAAAGACTGACCCATCTCAAGCGAGGAGAACGAACTGCTTTGGTTGTCTCTTTATAAACTCCCTTATAAAGCTTTCACTTGCGCTTTGGTTTCTTATTTATTCGATCTTTCTCTAACCGAGTAAGCAAGCGGATTCTTCCCACTAAACTAATAATCTTGAATCCCGTCCTCGCAGAGGTTCGACGGAGTTGTACTTTCCATGGCTTAGAAGAGAGGTTATTAACCGCATTTCATTGATTTGTCGTACCAGTAACCCGCGCCAATCTTCTTTCATGATTTCATTGACCGAGAAACCGCTTATCGATCGTGATCAAATAACTTTCGTTGCCCCAACTCTGTTGATTCTTCTGCTTGAAAGCAGAGAAAAGGCAGGAAGTTCTGGCTTTCAAGACAGCGACTTACGTACCCGAGAACATGACATGACTGACTTTCAAGGTTTGCTACTTAGACTGGTGGAATTAGCGCAGGAGCTAGATGTAACCTGAACACTCCAAAAAACGGACTTGGCTAGATCAATTGCTGGCAAGGAATACGCTACAGGAATATAAGATAGCCACTAGTGCAGCTGGAAATAGTCATTATCCGGAAAAAAGTGGGGTAATCCGCTATGAAAAAAGCACTTTCTTGAACTTGCTTTTGCCTCTAGCTATCCAAAGCTCTATCCCTTTATTGCTGGAACTGCTGGTATGTAACTAGCTTTTCTCACAGTAAAAAACACTTTCCTTTATCCCAAGCTCCATACTCTTAGATATAGACTCTCGTTTGCGATTCACGGGTGTGAAGCACGAACGGTTGTCTCAGGTATTGAGTGAGGGCCGAGGATGGACTACTAGCCTTCTTACAAGTTACAAGACCATCTCTCTCTCTATTAGCTGTTGTAGCTTACTTTTGAACCTGTAAACTGCTGCTAACCTTGAACTAGTAAGCTGGGATGCTTACCTTTTTCTATTTCATAACCAGCTCTAGGTAGAGATGTTCTTCTTCCTAATCTCTAGAGCTAGAGGTAGGCATACTCGTTGATCAAAACTTAGGTCGCTTCATAGAAGCCTCCTGTTCTCAGTTACCTTTAGAACGGTGTATAGGTCGGGCCCTATCTAAAGGAAAGGGACAACTAATTGAAACCTAAGGTTGTTTCCAGAGGAGTTGGTATTTGACGGAGAGCGGGAAATACTTGAACGTACTGTCTTCCATAATTGGATGTTCCAGTGGTTTTCCTGGTATCACCTGACGTTTCCTAGTCTAACCTATTATACCTCTATCTATGCTACTTTGTGGAAGAGATCTGCCGAAGCAACATCTAAGGTCAAATCTGGAAGTGTTACGGTATGGGTCATTAGGTTATCTTGTTCCTCGTCTAAGCTTCGAGGAA
Organism: Curcuma caesia; assembly: GCA_037834155.1. NCBI lineage: Eukaryota > Viridiplantae > Streptophyta > Magnoliopsida > Zingiberales > Zingiberaceae > Curcuma > Curcuma caesia. The sequence goes on from JBBMKF010232813.1 coordinate 7,547, forward strand.
GACGTCACACCATTATGAGGAAGTTTACTGGTTCTAAACCAAAATAGGGAGAGTCAGTTCAAACTAGAAATGGAAATCGAAATCAAACTAGCAACAAATCAAAACTATCTAGCCGAGCGAAGATCGCTATTCTAATGTAACTATAGAGAACTCTAGAGATGTGAATCATACCTTCGCTAATGCCCTTACTACTGGGTTCTGTCCCAATGAAAGTTCTTTCCCTGATTTACAATCTAAAAAGCTCAAACGTAGCCTGCGCAAACAAAGCAAACGCAAGGTTTCCCAGCTCTCTTTCTCTGCGATCACTTCCGTACCATGTCCAGTGTTGAATTTCATTACCTTAGCCGGCCTCTTGCTTTAGCATGATTTCGGGATGCCTATTTGATTCAATTCCAAACATGGTTTTAACTGCCCTTCCAACTCATTAGAGTCAGATTTATTTACTCTTCTTACTTCTTATCGCCTCTTGACAGACCGTCCCTCAATGTTCGCCTTCTGTATGGACTCGTCATCTGATCCTGCAGATTGAAAGAGTAATCCGAAGAGCAGGACGCTAGTAGTCTTCCAGTAAACTTTACGGAAAGAAGTTAGAACGCAACAAGTGAGAGAATTTATTTCAAAGCCTGCATTCGCTCTGCCATTGATTCGACTAGATTCAATATGCCTAGGACACGGTTTTCCTGCACGCTGAGTGTGTAAGGCCCTTTACCTTTAGGTCAGAATGCCGCTATCATCTATCATGTGCGGATAAGCCTTCCGATTAGCTGACTGAGGCCATCCCCGGCTTATAGCTGGTAGAACGTCAGGTAAACTGCAATCTATGGCAGTTTCTTAAAGTCTGTAGCTCCTCAACGAAGGTAGGTCGACTAAGCCTTAAGCCACTAAGGAAGAGTTTTGAATCAATATCTGCTATCTGCCCATAAGCATGTCTGAATAAGCCTGCTTAGCCCACCCCGACCGTACTATAGGATACTATTCAAAAACCAAGCTATCTATACCTGTAAGCCCACGGTTTCATTCCAATGCTTTGATTAGTTACGAAGACGTGAACCTTTACCTTTGTACTTTGCAAGAGCAAGAGTCATTTCATCGGTGGAAGGGAAGACGGGAGAAGGTTTTACGACTGAAGCCCGACCTCTATGATCTGAAATGAGTGCGGAAATGTCCCTTTAAGAAAAGGATCTTTACAGAAAAAGAGCTCAGAGGTTTAGTCAGCTATTGTCCTATTTTCTTTTTTCTTCTCGATGAGAGGCTTCCCCAACAGCACTGGTTTGTCAACCTCCATGGTCTTTCCCAATCCAATCTTTTTCTATTACTGACACCTGGAGCCAGCTTAAATTGCTAAAGCAACTCCCGAACCTAATTCCTAAGGTCACATACCTGTCGCATAAAAAGAAAATGCATAAATGCATATATAGTTGGAATCTCCAATAGGGCAGGCATTAATATGAAAAGGTTGACTTTCCAGCAGACATAAGATATGAATAAAGATCTAGAGAATAGGTATCCCTGAAAGAGACGTAGGAAGGGTTGATGCATCTCCAATATCTGTCAAATCCCGGTAGTTGCCTCCAATCGGAACATTAGCACTATTTCAAAAACCACTAAAGAAAGATCTCAGGCTATGCATGCTTCTTCCCAAATTAAAATCTTAATAAGATTCTTTTTTGACTTTCAACCATCCATTTGCCATCTCGTGAGTAGCTGTCACTGGTCTTGACGGGTGGACAATGAATGCCCTGTTGTTGCAACAAAGGGATATTACATGGATGCCCCAGAAGAGGCCGCTAGAGGAAGTGATGCAATAAAACTTGATGAAGGTTTGAAGGCAGCTATTTCATCAGCTGAGAACGGAATAACCGCTGTTAGAGTAAGCGCTGCTAGTCTTAGAAAGTCTGGGACTTAAGGAATCGAATAGGCAGCTAGACTTTGCCTGCTCCCTTCCTGAACAGTTTGTGTTCCGGGGTGATTGACCTTTTAAGTGGATAACCATTTCCCAGTGTCTTTGATTCGGCTAAGGGGTTTACTTGAGTGATTTCAGTTCCTCCCGTTGAAGGATATCGAGGAGCTGGCTTTTTCGGGTGTTCAGTCTGGCTTGCTTAGGTCGAGTAAGCAAATCAATTTCGTATACAGGATCTCTTTCTTCTATTCCGTATTCGAAGGGGTTTTGCAGTCTATTCGGACCTGTAGTTAGCTCAGATGGGGCAGCACCCAAAACAAATTTCCAATCCACTACCGAACCACCACTTCTTGATCCTTTCTTTCAGTGGAGGGAACACTTACTTGATTTGAAGAGAAATCCTTTCCTGAGCGTGGATCGGTGATCATAGGAAAATGACTGCGAATGCAAAAAATCATTTTTTTTCTATGGCTCACGAAGAGGACAGGTCGTGGAAGAATTGGACTTAACGGGAAGGTAAAGTATTACTTTCATACAGGTCAAGTTCTTCCAACTTCTTGTAGACTGATCTGTTGATAGGACAATTGCACCGCCTGCTCTGCTTAGTGTTCTTGAATATCTGTAAGTAGGCCCTTGTCGTTTACTGCGTGAACTCATACGCATACTTTGATGCTAACTCGAATGATGTCTCGGGATAATTTCTTTTTCAAGCACCTCCTGCAGGGCTAAATAGCGCCTCACCTCATTCTGGACGATATTCAAAAGAAAAGCAATCTCAAGGGTTGACCATGCAGGGAAAGATAGATTGACTAATGAGCGAGGTACCTTAGCTTATATGTGGCCAGGTTGACACCTTCCTTTAAGAAGTCCCAATAGAAAAAAGAATGAAATGCCGGGATCTTATCAAGAAGCAAGAAATGGATTACACTACCTTAGTAGAAGTAGATCTCAACTAGTGACATTTACTAATGCTCTAATCTCTTCAATCTTCAAGAGAACAAAAGAAAGAAATATCGGAAAATCATCCAAAGGGAGAAAAGAATTATCGAAAGAGAGATTTGGAATAATTCTACCGGTGCCCTAAAGAACTGCACTCTTAGCCGCTTGTGCCTAACCCTAGACTCACTTCGCTTGCCTCCTTATCTAATCCATGTATTTGTATTTCTTTGAAAACCAGAGCTTCCTTCATCTCTTGCGAGCATAATAAACCTCGTTGGGCTTTATGTTCAGCAGAACAGGCTTTCTGGACAGGTTGATCAGCTTTTCTTGAATTGAGCATGGAGGATTGAAACTAGGGAATGGGTTAATTACTATGCGAATGTGAGCGACGATTCCCCTTATCGTAGTAAGGATTAGGCACAAGCTGGGTCAATTACCAATAAGCGGCCGGGAGAACCCTGAGAGGTCGGATTAGCCCTATAATTAATGGGTTCTAAATGTGGTAGGTAATAGGGTTCGTGATAACGCTCTTCTAGCGCTTAGCTCTAAGTGATTAAGTTGAGTGCCCTTAACTTAATAGAAATAGAAGAAAGAAGAGATCAAACCTATAAAAGTGTCGCAGGCACAAGGAAAGAATCTGGAATAAATTGATCAACTTTCGTCATTGCAGGCGTTCCTTGGAGATTGAGAGATAGAGTCCCTATGGGTTAGTGTAGAAAAGATCATCCGCTAGTGAATACTTAATGTAGTGATACCATTTCTGTTTGAAAGACGCTGCGAAGCGGCAGATCCTTATCTTTTTAAACAATAAACAAAGGCACTCTATTTCTAATCTTTCTATGGTTGTTCATCAACTCATTTCTCGATCAGATAGTAGAATCGAGTGATTCGCAAGTGAGTGTAGGTAGATCTACCGCCCTTTTCTTCATAGGGACCCCTTAATCCATAACTCAAAGGAAGGCGAAGCTGTGTTTTAGACTGAAGCTAGCCTAGCATACCCCCATCCCTTCTTTATTTGATTTGCTGGATTAAAAAATGCTTTCCTACACTCGCTAAAGGCTAACTCTAAGGCAGTACATGGAAGATGGAAGCGGAAGGAAGTCGTTTTGCACCTACCGGAATAAGGTAAACCTCAGTTTGGAGACTATGGCTGATATCATACAAGCCTTGCCCGTAATGCCGTTCCTCCAGCATTTCGCTTAGACGCTCCGCCTGATAGCCCCCAGGAACCTTGGTGCCTAGGTCCCTTAAGAGTTCCTGTATTTTTTCTGCGATTAGCCTTTGGTTTTCTATAAGCTTCTAAAGGTGCTTGGTCCACGGGCTTTCCCAAAACTGAACCAGCAGTAATCTACTCATTGAAAAGATGATCTGAGCACTTCTATGCGTATCAGCCAACAAGGGGTTGACCCCGAAGACCGAACAGAAATCGACTAAGCAAAGGCTAAAAGAAGAGCGGGAAGCTAAGCGGATCAATTTCTAATAAAAGCTTTAGTCCGGGCTGATGCAAGAGAAAGGAATGGAATCTTGAAAGTCTTGTTCTGCTGATCTCTTATCATGCGAAATGAAAGATTTTACCGCTTCGCTAAAGCGACTACGTACCTGCCTTTAGAAAATAAATCCATTTTTCCAAGCGTGATTCTTAAGAAGAATTCATTCATATGTGCACCGCTTCTCTTCATACCTAGACCTACCCACCCACTATTCTACCTTGACCGCCCTCCTCTCCGTTTTCGCCGGTGAAGATTCACCTAAGGAACATGTTATGGAGGCAGGACCTTGGACAACTTGGGATCTCACTAAGATACCCATTTTGGGGAGGTACCGGGGTTTGCAACCGAAGTCCTGGGGTAAGGATTCTATAGCCAGCATCTCATTTGTCATTGGCACCCCGGGAAGATGACTGCGGAGAAAGCCTTTCCTTTGCCCGTGTGAGCCAAGCGGTTGAGAAACCATCCTCTTCTTCTTCCTGCAGCTTATGCCCGGCTGGGGCAAGTCTAATCTTCTTTACTGAACAACGTCTACTGTCATAAGGAAGTCTTTCATTTCCTGACACCATACAAGGATGGAGCCTTCGATCGATCTCTGAGCACAAGCCTATGTCCCGTTTTCAAGCTGGAAGTTCACTTTTGCTTTAATTCATTATTAAACAGGAACCGTGGATACTCTAAAAGAGTCTTTCGAGACCGCTACTATAACTAGTTTCTTATTCACTATAATTCTTATTTCATTTCTCGTCACTCTTCCCTACGGTCGTGATATAAATAACCTCTTGCGCCAACCGGTGGTCGAAAAGCTTATTCGGCTCATTCCTCAGTCCTCACTGTATGTAGTTTCGGCCATTGGAAGCTCCCCTAGAGAGAAATCCTTCCATTTAAATCTCCTTGTCCCTGGCACAATTAGAAATAGGCGCCCCGGCTGATCCGACCATGTCCAATACGATCGGTAAGGGACTAGTGAACACGCTATCTTACAGTTATGTAAATCTCTCGAAGAGAAAACGAAGTAAAGGACTGTGCAACACTGGTCGGTCTCGCAACTGGTCCCTGCCGGACAAAGAGGCAGGTTTGTCAACCGCTCCTTGAATCTTTGACTTTGACAGTGGCATCTCTCCCACCTAAGTGCTTTCATTCCAGAGGAGAACCAGAAAAGATAGGTACAGATAAACCGCACCTTTCCTCTGATTATTCTTCTGAAAAGGCATCCTTTGCTCTAGTTTCTCCAGATTAGGGAACCCTATCCTCTCTATCTTTTTTCTTCTGTTCTTTTAAGCTTCAATAGCTGGAATCTTTCCATTCGTAGTAGTTATGAGCTCCTGCTTAAGGTTCTGGGCTACGAATTCCTTCCTTGCCTTCTCGCTGATGTTGGAACATCAAGCACGATAGAATACCTTGTTCCAATAGCCTTTGAGAGGAAAACCCCGGATGCTTCATTCACTTCCTTCCTTCTCTCTCTCTTTTCTTTGTTTGGGATTTCGCTCAGTAGAATAGCTGTACAATAAGACTTGGAATAAAACACACATGTGAATAGAAGTGATAAAAAAAGCTGCCAGATGGCAGGCTTCTGAGAAATAGAAAGTCTCTTTTCGCTACTCCTTACTAATAAAAAAGTGCAGATCCTTACGCGTACTCTATTCGGGAAGAATGATCTTCGGTAAAAAGAGAAAGAATCTCAAAGAATAGCTGATCGAAAGGTGAAAAGACAATCGAAAGGGCCGCTTGCTTAAATTAGATTATTTATTTTATTTTATAATAATAGACATATAATATTCTATATCTATCTATAAACAATAATCTAAAAAATAGAAAAATCATTTTCTTTATCCAAGCAAAAGCTTGCCTGGGAAGAGGAAGAACTTATTTTATTAGTTTAGTCAAGAACAAAGGCCTCCTCTTAATTTATATATATTTAGGCCGCTCTTCCCTAAGTGAGCGAATTGCATGTAGAGATCCGTAAGGGCTTATAGTTTAATTGGTTGAAACGTACCGCTCATAACGGTAATATTGTAGGTTCGAGCCCTACTAAGCCTACCATCTTCAACCTACTGAGACTATAACTATTGAAGAAGCTTTCTTTTCATATTCCTCTTCTGCTACTAATATAGCTACTATAGTTGAAACTTATTACTTTGATGTTTAAGCACTCCCATAGCTATAGTGGACAAGTCCATAGCCTATACATAACTGTAGAATGAAGCTTTCGATTGTTATCTTAATAGCCTGTCTACCGGGCAACTAGAGCAAGTAAAGAGAAACTATAAATCTTACCTGGAAGAGCTGCAACTATTGATTTTACAGTAGTGTAATTAACAGCAAGTAAACCTACTGAATAACCAGTGCTTTCATTTACTTGATTTGATGCTATTTCATTCCATCACCCAAGCAACTAAAGAAAGAACAGAAAGAAGAGCAACTGATACTAGAGAATAAGCTGTAGTATCAAATGAAGCTACTGTAACTAGAAAGGATTGAACTCCTACTACTTAGACTTCTAAGACAGCTATTTCATAACCAAAAGTCAAGTCTTCCTCTACTTCATCGGGAATGCTTTCTAAAAATACCAGTAGTTCTTGGCCTCCCTTCCCTACCTCCCGATTAAAGAATTATGGCTTGGGGTTAAGGTTTACCCTTAAACCTGGCTTCCTTTCAAGCAAGAAGCACTCGGCTTACTGGCTACCTTCCCTACTTCCTACTTCGGAATTGACTGATTCAGGTTCATTGACTGATGATTACATTTCTTTCGGCTTCTTCTACCTCAGAAAGTGGCTCCCGGCTAGCTCTATGGTAATCTTTATCTTATTTCCTTACAAGCCCTACCATAAGCAACTGACTCTCCTACTTAGCTTAGGAATTGCCTCTAGCTCTTGTTGAAGCTTCTTCTTCTTTTCTATCTACTGCTACTAGAGCAAGAAAACCTACTAAAGAATTACCTCTTATGAGGGAGTTCATCCCCCCTTTCTGGATCCACCTGCCACTCGTCATTAGCATCCCGAAGACCCTGTATGCTTTTTTGGCGTTGGAAAGCTTTCTTGTGAAAATATTCAGTCTTGCTTCCTTACGCCAGACCTCCCTCCTCGGGACACTCCCTTTAAAGACGTTAACAATCAAATCACAGCTGAGTCAACCAAAGCAAGAACAGCGCCTTCGCCTGCTTTGATTAGGACTTTCTCCGGCTACGGCTACAGAGCCATCTAAATGCAACTTTGCGTAAGACTTTTCATTCGATTTTCACTACTTCGAATTTCTTTCTTTCTGCTACTCCGGACTCTTTTAAAGGCCTTGAGCCTGCCCCAAAAGAATTGAATCCGGAAGTCACGGAACTTCCTTTACAGAAGACTTCAAGTCAGTAGCTACCTTTGGAAAAAGAGTAAGAACTGATAGTCATCGCCTTTCCCTTTCGACTGGCATTATCACACCGCCATCAACAAATTCAATAGCAGCTCCTAGCCCGATTCCAAGACCTGGACCAGGTTCAGAAAGCAGCCCTTATTCCATTCATTCCATCAACAGCTCAATCGATGGGACTTGCTTTCCTTCCTAAAGGAAGTTCCCCGGAGCCGGTAGAAATGACTGACTTAAGATAGAAAGAGATCACCCCTAACAGAGTCCATTCTCCGAATAGTAAGACGGTCAAGCCAAAGATCTTGATTCACTAGCAAAGGAAAGCAGCCTTGATCAACTATAGGAAAGTACCAGTTTTACACAGTGACAAGGACTTCGCCCGAAAGCATTGATTGAAGGTCTCCTCTTTCTTTTTCACAGCTGCCCATGAGTTCAAGCAGAAGCGATCCTTCTATTCTAGAAGATAGGACTGCTGACCACGTCGAACTAAGCCTGCCTTCTTTTTATACCGTTCGTGCCCCCCTACCCTTTATCAAATCGGAGAAAGGCGGGGGAGACTACTTTATTCATTCCATTCCGACTCCCCTTATGCCTTTTGCTGCTCCACAATGCTCTCTCCAAAACAAAACTCAAGTGAGTGAAAGAAGCCCGCATTCCCTCTCTTCCTTCCCCCGGGCCTCATCCTCTTTGTGAATGCGAAAGAAGATTACTGGATCATGCTTCTCCTAATTGTTCCCTAAACCCCACCTTCCCCCTCCTAATTACTTATTTATTTTGCGGCTACTTCTGTCAATATCATTGCCAAGGCGATGCTCCCGATCAACACTGAAATAGCTTTCACAGCTTTTAACTCTGGAAGCCCCTCTGACGCAACATGCATATCTTCGTTTTGCGATTCCTTAACTGCTGCCTCGATCATCTCCTTCTGCTCTACGTTTTCAAGCATTTTCATCTGTGTGTCAAGAATTTCTTTATATGCTGACTCAATTGTCTCTAGACCATGTTGTCTAATCATACTAATCTCTCCGTCTACAATATCTGGATAAGCCGATGCTTTACTTATGATTTGACTTACATTCAGCAGCTCTGGCTGAGATGCCCACCAAATACTGGATCCAATACATAAAGAAAGAAAAAGAACATTCTTAATTTCTGATGAGATTACTCGCCTTATAGAGTAGAATACAGGCATCAAATGATGGAAAAAATGCTTCTTCCTTTGTTTTTTGTACTCGCTCGATAACACGAACAATAGTCTTAGCCCCAACGAACTGGTTAATGCCCTTGACAGGCTTCTGACTTACAAGGATTCTATCCCGTTCCAGCTCCATTTCTTTTTCGAACAAGGAGAAAACAAACCACTTCTTGTTTCGAAAAGCGATGCGTACAGTTCCGCTGGCAGTTAGAGTTTACGACTCAGTAAACTTAGCCAGGAACTTGGGAAGAGTAGTGGGGATAAATCAGCCTAGATGGTATAGGGAAAGAGTTCAGATTTAGATCTTCCTAGTATGGTCAGCCTCGGATATCGCTGGGCTTTCTCTCGAATAGAAAGATGACCCCGATAGAATGTGTTCTTTTTGCACGTTATCTTTGCGTGTTCTGTAAACAGATAGGGTCTTTCCGGACGTTTTCGAATATGAGCCCTCTGCCAATCCTTCGGCTTGCCTACTGATTGAATAGTTTCGGATTAGTCGTAAATAGCCCCAAAGGCTATTTCTCTGCCCAATATATATACAGGGGTAGCAGAGGTACTTATATTAT
>JBBMKF010232922.1:0-16983 GCA_037834155.1 Curcuma caesia
AGTTTTTCTGGGAAATGACACTTTCTGTTTTTCATTATTCGGAGACATCGATTTCAATCGTTCACTTGTCATCTCATATAGATGATAAAAGTGCATTTTTTGAACGATTTTTTATGCCATCTATGAAGGGAAATGGATGTTCTACCATTTTTCCCGAGAAAACGCTTTTTCCGTTCTGCGCTCGGGTAAGGCAGAAAGTGCTTTATAAGGCGGCTTAGCTGCGGGTGCGTATGAAAGGGATGAATTCCTAAGACCTTTTCTTTAAAAAGGGTCTACTTTAATTGAGTGAGGTTCCAAGCGGATTTGAAGCGATGACTCTTCTTTGTGGCTGCTGACCCTCATCTTGCTTCTTTGCTTGCTTTCCCCAAGACAAGGTATAACCCTCTTCTTCGGGCTCTCTTTAGTTTGGCCGGTCTTCGGTTAAGACCGTCGATCAGGAATGAGATCGTCGATTACGGCTGAAGGCGCTAAGACTCCTCCTTATCGGCCCATACGGGGGAAACATTCATTATATATATATAATGCCTCAATTGGAAAAAAACTAGTAATAAATAGCTTTAGTTGTTGGTCCCTCGGCTTCAACAACAGGTTTAACCCTTACTTAGTAATTATCTAGTACTCGCCGATTTAACGTAGATGAAATACGAACAATAGCACGGGCAAACCAACGCTTTGATGAAAGTTGTGAGCTCGCAGCGAGAAGAGCACAACAGCGAATGAATCCATTTTGATGTATACCTACTGGCGTCGAGGAAAGAAGCTATTGGACATCAATGGTATCGGACCAGATACACGAGCTCAAAGAGTCAACAAGAATATATGCCCCTGAGTCGAGCATAGCAAAGCGGAGAGGAGATGTTGGGCTTAGGACCAACAGGCCACAGCCGATGACTAAACCTTCAGAACCTCTTTAAGAGACTAAGAATTTCAAAAGAAAATTGTTTTCCACGGCTAGAAAGACTTTAAGCAGTGGACTTGCCTTATCTATAACCCACTCCGCTGCTTGCGGCGTAGAAAATGGAAGATCGACCAAGTTCTGGCTAGATAATTGGTTGCCGTGTGGTATCCTTAGAAATAAGGCCAAAGTTTATGTTACGGAAGAAGAGGCTGAACTAGATAGCCAAGAAGAAGATTGGCCTACTTGCGCCTCTATTTCAGACAGCTAGTCCAATATGCCCGAACTCACCACCCCAGTAGTGTACTACTGGACAGTCGTCCAAGGCACCAACCGGGAACACATGCCATCCCTAAGAAGGAGTTTAAAAAAGAGGTCCAGCTTCTAGGGGCCCGCCCGTGGACAACTTTTCTCGTTTCTTGACGAACCTTGGGACAAGATGAAATCATACACAAATAGATATGGCTACAGGTCCGAAAGGTCAAGTCAAAGCCAGTAATGTGCAAGCGAGACCCCCATCCGTCGTAACGTAACCTAAAAACCAGTCAAAAATGACGGACGTTAGGGCAACAACTAGACTAAGATGCCTTTACCTCCGCCCCTGCTACTAGTGGATCTGGATATGTTGATGGTGAATCTGTGAGTGAAGCCTTTGTTGCCGCTGGTGGTGAAGTGAAATGACAGAAGGTGCGTGAACCAATAAATGTATTTTATTTTGTCTTTCTTTGTAGCTAGATGTATGGCAACGGTTGGTTTGGTAATCAAATACCTGAAGCAATGGGAATACCCGAGTCAATTAATTAGCTAAGCGAATAAATATAGGGCTGTTAGCGAGAAGCAGAGTCGCTCTTAAACCAATGAGCTTACGGCCTAAGAAGGAATTCCTTCATTCACTGCAAGTTTGCTTCCAAGCTTTCCTAAAGTTCTAGTAGATAAGGAAGGAAAAGAAAGAAACCCCCTGCTAGCTCATCTTGGCTCAGAGGGGAGGGGTGGAGAAAGTCAGTTCAGTCGCTTTCGAGCAAGTAGGAAGTGTTGGGGGACCTCTGAAAGGCACTCGTGTTTGTTCTCTTAGCCTCGATTGCTGCTCCTCTCGGCCTTTGTATGCTCGAGTTGATGACTCTTACTGCTTAGACCTTTCACTCTGAATTTCACTCTAAAACCCTCCTGCTTTATGAGCTTCTTCACGCTCTTGCCTCGGTTGCTTCGCAAGCTTGCTTGTCAGCTTGTTTTGCTCTAAGTTGAATTGGCTTAACGTGCCAAAGCGCGCGCTATAGAAGTCTTTGGCATTGGATTTAGGGAACTTCCCGCTTAAACTTCTGGTAAGCCAACTTTTTTATTTATGTTTATGGCTATAGCCGACGATTGAGCAAGAGAACCCGGATCAGCAAGAGCGGATTCTTCGACAGCAGGAGCAGAAGATCCATCAACAGCGAGATATGAAATAGCCATTGGTAGCCAGCCCTTAAGCTAATAAATCAGTCTAACTCGCCTTTCTTTACGCCAGGGGTGGCTTCTTCCCAATTCACCTAGTTGCCACTTGTCCTTGTGGCGCGGAAGGCTTTTTCTTTCAGAACCTCTACTCTCAAGCAGAGAGGGCTGCACGCGGAGAAAGATAGACTTTATCTAAGAAGGGCTCAGCAAGAGCATCTGTTGAGGCGTCAGCGAGCGATTCAGCAATGGCAGACTCCTCCTACAGCAAAGTCTTCGATGGCTCCTGCTTAGGCAGGAGCGAGAAGGGTGCCATAATCCAATGACACCCGAGATAGAGCGGTGTTGAAGACGACGATACCCCCTTGCCTAAATAGAATTAGACTTTTATAGAATAAATTAAACTACTATACGACTAGCTTCTCAAAGGGTGTCTGATCACTGTGGCCTACTACAAATGAAGTAGAATAAATAGCTGATGTTAGGGCATAAAATGCATTTATTGTAGTCGTGAATTGCATACCGAGCCAGCTCCTCAGTGAGACTCCGCATGCTCATTGGAACGAAGTGAATCGCTCCTGAATAATCCCGATAATAAGCCCACGTAGCGGTTGGTAGTATAGGGCTCAGACATAGGTCTACTGACCCTCGCTAGCAAAAGAAAGGTTGGATATAGACCTCCTCAGAACAGGCATTGCCTACCGCATCCCAAAGTCCTCACACTGATTTTGAGCGCTGAGATTGCCTTGGCACGAGCGGGTCCACTGCATCCATCAAGCCTAAGACAAGACGATGCACGCTTTGAAGACTTCCCCACCGTAATTACAATCAGAGTCAGTCCTAATTTACCTTCTCTCTGTCTAGACTACCTTGCAGCCTTTGAACCATGAATTGCAGACTGACTTGACTCAATGCTTGCTTGACTTAGATGAAGAAGCTTCCGTGGCAAGCAATTGGAACGCAGTGAATCACTACACGGGTCTTAATCAAGTGCTATACGTCTACGCTCCCGCGGCAAGCAATTGGAACGCAGTGAATCACTACTTAGAATCCCACACGTCTACGCTCCCTTTGGTCGCTTCTCGTCACTTTGTTCGAGCCTCACTTTTCATTCTTAGCGGTCATTCTGCTACTGGGACTACGGTCTGAGAGTTTAGCTTGAACTATCTCTACGCCATCTCATCTAAGTGGTTCACGCTTCATAAGTGGTGGAGTTGTCAATCAGATTAGGCTTTCCAAGTTGGGGGGTTATAGGAATGGTGGAAGGACTGAATGAAAGGTCAGACCCGACCAGGGCGGTAGGTGGGTCAAGGTCAGTGGGTTCATAGATGGTTCAAAAGGCAATGTTGAATGGTCTCAAGTGCGGGTCAAGTTCGTAGTGATTGATGGGCAGGAGAGTTCATGGAAGCATCACTCAAGGAAGCGCGGATACCACTCCGAAGTGCTTTAATTTCAGTCCTGGCCTGGGAGCAATGGGGAGGCTCTGCAAAGTCTCTTAGCTGCGCCGGGGAAAAAAGAAGTGCTGAAAAGAGTGAGGGGAGTCTTCCCAAGCGTAGACACCTTCACCCATGACAAGGAAGCCCCTGACTAAGACATGAAAGAGCTTACGAACTCGATCCAACTTTACTTGGTATGTCGCCGGTAGCCAAGAGAGTCTGATTCTTTTCACTCTGCCAAAAGGCAAGGAGCGAAGGAAGTTTAGCGGAGGGACAGGGACTGGAAGCACTGATAATTTGGAACGCAGTGAATCGACGACACCTGGCTGAGGTAGCAACTACTGAAAGATCCCGAATCTCATGTCCCGTCTCTTCCTATCCGGACACCTATCCATTTTCTTCACTTACTATAATAGAGGTGGTCTAGAAAGTAATTTCCATAAATCAAGCCCCCTAAGAAGTTAAATTCCGGGCTTAGCTGTAGTGAATTAAGGGCAGTCATCATACCGCAATTTAACTATATTAGGGGGCTTGCTATAAGCGTGACTAAGAATAGTGGGAGTGACTCCGAACGGAAAGAGCAGCTGTGGAAGAAGCGTAGACAAGATGCGAGCCCCTTCCTGTCTTTCTTCGCCCTATCATAAAAGACGAGACTTTCCTACCCCCTACCCCCTTTGTGGATACTGCTCAAGCTAGGGCTTCAACTCACTGATATGGTATGGGAGAAGTGCTGGGCTCATATCCCTTTCCAACCTTCCCTCTTAGTGGGCAAGCGCAGTTCCGAGTGCTTATATTTTCCTTGTAGAGCTCCTGGTTGAAGAGTTAGCGGTATGAGACCTTCGCTTCGAGCATTCATTGCTAAAATGACTCTGACCAGTAGGTCACCCACTAGCAGGGCCAGGTAAGAAAGTGTGAGTGTCTCGCATGTGCGCATAAGTATTCGTTATTAAAGAAAGTAGCACTGGCTGGCATAGGATCAGAATCCGGGAGCGTAGAGTAGCTGAGCTACTGGGGCGACCTCTTAGAGAAGGGAGTGCGTGCCTCTTTGATAAAGCACTCAGCACCAGACCCTGTAGAAAGGAGTGCTCCTTGACCTACCGAACCCAGATTCTCCATTACCAATGGTAGGAAACCCTCGCTAGATTATTCTTAAAGAGACCTCTACGCCGGTAGTTTACAAGTCCGCAGCCCACTCTAATAGCTACAGCTACTTTTATCTAATCTAATAGTAGATGGAGTTCTCTGCAAGAAAGAGAGGCCTGCCATCCATCAAAGATTGAGTTGTCCGAAATGCTAGTGGGGCAGAGAGCTAAATTCCTGTACTTCTCTATCCGGTACATAGAGAATGCATGCACAAGTCTTACTAGATATAGAAGAACATCTTCTCATGCTTGCGTATCCATGGTCTCCTACATTCTTCCAAACATATCTGATTTGACCGGCTTTCTTTCATGCTTCTTTGAGTAATACATACTCAGAATAGCTAGGATAAGACTTTGATGAGAAAGAAAGGAGCGTCACTGCGTTCCAGTGGCTGAATTCTAACTTCCTATCGTTCGGTCGGTGCTCTCCTTCTTTTCACTTCTTTCTATCATGAAAAAAGTGCATGGCTCCTAGGGAACTTCCTAGTCCTTTCTCTTACGATTCTTACTAAGAATCTCATATCGAGGAATCCTTCATCATGGGAATGACTGACTTGCTCCATGCTTTCGACCTTGCTTCCGTAGGAGCAGAAAGAGAGGATTCGGTCTCAATACAATAGGCCTGGGGCTCCGTGACTCTCCGCTCGCATATCAACCAAGAACTATATCAATTCGATCTCTGACACCCTCATATGCTAATGGAATGAAGAGAAGGCTTGCTGTCTGGGATGAATGGGCGGCTTCCTGAACTAAAAAAAGAGTCTTTAGCTCCTAATGGGAAGAATCAGAGTGAATGGGCAGAGTCTCCCTTGAACCCATTGCCCGTCCTTGAATTTGCCCTTGATTGTGGGTTTTTTCTCGAAAAGCCTATATTGAATTCCACTGAACCTGAAGCTAAGCCACACAAGGTCAGGTAGTAGGGCGGTCTAAATGCCTAATTTCCAGAAATATAGTAAAAAGAAATTATAGTAAGGTAGGCCGAGCTAAGGAAAGAGTGTCCTATAGCGTACTTCTATAGATATAGAAAGAACCTTCCAGAGCAGAATGAGCCCTTTCCATCAATCATGGTTCACTTTCTTCCACTATCATTGAGCTTATCAAAGTATCCAATAGTGGAGCACCTCTCACATAAAGACTTGTAGCTGCCTGTTCGAGATCGGTTATATCAAGGGATAGAAGAGAGTTCTAGTTCGCGCGAAAGACTGAAGCTTCAGCAATGCAAAGGAGTGGAAAACAATTGAATACTTTCTGCCCCTAATATAGTAAATTGGCGGAATTGATAGTTTGATCTCGAACCTTGCTCTCCATGATTAGATACGTGACGCAGATACCTCCCTAACCTTCGAATGCCGTGCTTTTGAGGGTTGTGAATTGCATGAATTCAATGGGTCAGCTGCGCCAATCCTTAGCCATTGGGACGATTCAAAAGAGAAGGATCCGACCTAAGGAATTATCCACCAATGCAAAGACCAGCTGAGTTCATTCTACGGATCTAGATTCCATTAGTTACGACCTATCCCATCTCCCCTTATAGAAGCCCTTTTTACAAGATCAATTTATATTTATTTTAGGAACTTATATTATAGTAAGGGTGAATGAATAAAATAAAAAGCAGTCAGTAGATCCCCTGTAGGACTGGAACGTAAGGTTAAGTTGCTCCAAATAAGAGTTGTAACAGGCGCCTCCTCCTACTTTCCCTCTATTCTATCCTTTGTATATAAGAATCACGTACCGCTCTATCGAATGCACTAGGTAAACCTCGCAACCTATAATTGAACTTGACTAAGACCCGTTCGGAGTCACTCAGAAGTAGTTTAGTCCCTTGAAGCACTCAATATTCCAATGGATACGCATATGACCTATCCTATCAACAAAGGTAGCCGCGGCAGATGAATTCTTTATGACTTCCCGACCCAAAGCTTATCGAGTGACTGATGAAGGGTAGGCCGGCGATCGGACTCGGATTTCATTTAAAGTGTTCAACCAATTGTTTGAGTTTCAGTACGTGGAAGTCTCCGGCTCACTTAAGAGGCTAAATGGATGGGTGGGAAGCGCTCTTTTGTGTGTGCGCGGGGCAGCTTTCTCATTTATGAGTACTAGTACGGGGTCTTATCTATGGGAGAAGTCTCTAAATCAGGTTCAGAAGATTCTAGCGAGGCTAATATAATATTAAGATAAGGTAGGGGGAGCGCCCGCCTAGCTCGAATTGAAATAAGGGCAAGCCCGCCGGTACCGAGTCTATTGGGGATGCAGCCTACGCTACTAGAGAAGTTAATTCATTCAAGCCACGCAGAAAGAGATCCAACCCTTTTCACGCAGTGAGGGCATCAGACTCTGGGTGCATATGTCCAGGGGATCAGGATCTTTCCGGCTCAGAAGAAGAATCAGAGATTCTTGCAAGAACTCAAATTCATATCTATCGTACTATAGGTGCCCGCCTTCGCTCCTTGAATTAGCTGCCCTTCCCTTTTCCCTGTCCTTGCTCTTTTCCCTGTCCTTGATGCATGCAGGTCATCAGACTCTCACTCTGGGTAGATCTTATTCAACCTCTTCCTAGTGCAATCAATGAAAGGCTATAGAATAAGCAGTGCTTGGAAGCTTCACTTCAATAGAAGGGGGAGGTTCAGAGGGGGCCAGTCTTTAGTGAGTCAAAGCGGGGTCTTCCTCTCCGTAGGTTTATGCATTCCTCATATCAGGTCTCCCTTTCTAGCTTCCCAGAGCTTTCGCACACTACCTAAGTAAGCAAAAGATTCTACGTTTCGCCCATTGGGGAGGCTCCCAAGTCAAGTCATAGTCATACCAGTGCTTCATCATGGGTCTCCATGTCTCGTAAAGCAGAAGGTACGGACTTCGGCTCAGTTAGTCTCCCTCTCTATCACCAGAGCACTTCTTCACCCTCTGAATAGAGAGCGTGGAGTGGATCTTGCCCTAATGGTGTGGCTGGATTTCGGGTTCCTTTTCGAAACCTGTCAAATGGCCGAGCAGGAGAGGTCTTCAAGAGTAGAGAAGGAACGAACGACAGTGACTCCGAGCGTGCAAGAGGTCATCCTAGCGCTTTACTTTCCAGATTTCATTCCCTCCGCTCTTAGCACTTTTTCGTGCCTATTTATCTTCCAAGGGCTGGCTACTAGAAGGTTCTCCTAAGGTCAATGCTTGCGACCGACCTCAAAGCCTGACAGACCCATCAAAAGAAGATTCAAGCGATCTGGCAGCTTATGATGAAGGGTCACATTTCAGATTTAAAGAATCACACGCGCAACTACTGAAGGATCAGATCCAATACTGCTTGGTTGGGAGAACCCCTCCATAGTATAGATAAAGAAAGGAATGCCGCACCAGCTAAACGAAAGGTTGGTTGGATACGTACGCTACAGACTCATTAGATTCCCACTCATGCTATAGGGGCAATCCAGCAGGGCACGAAGCCATATCCACAAGCAAAGGCAGCCCTGAACTTGACTATTTAATCTCCCTCCAAATCTTTTCAATGAAATGAAATGAGGAGCCAGATGAAAGCCTCAAATGTGGCATGCTAGAGGGCTTTGCTAGGAATCCAGGGTCTCTTTCGTCTTCGAACATTCATTCAAGTTAAAAGCAATGAAAGTCAGTCAAGTAAGGGAAAAGCAAAATCAGTAAAGAAGAGGGAAAAAACAAAAGAGTCAATGCCCCCACTATATATTAAGTTCGTAATACCAGTAATTTGCTAGGGAAGTGAAACTTTTGAACCAACTTATTGCCATGTTAGACCTGTTCCTAGAGGGAAAGGGACTACTTTACTTATATTATATTGTAGAACTCACGTGACGTCTGAATACAAGGAAGGGACGAGCAAAGCGACGTCTGAATAAAGGAAGGGACGAGTGAGAACAATATTAGACGTGGGTCTCTTTAGGGCGACAGCGACGAGGGCGGGGGATGGGTTTAGGTTGAGATAGAGATAGCTAAATTCAGCAATTATAGAACTTCCATTCAAGCGAGGAATGAAAGTCTCCAGCGGGTGAAGCGAAGAACGAAGCAAATGATAAGTCTGAAGTCTTCAGTAAGCCAAGAAGATAAGCCCAAAGACAAGAAAGAGTGAAGAGGCCCAAAGAATATAGTAAATTCCCTAAAATAAATATAAATTCCGACCAAGAAATGAAGCTCGGAAGTGAAGAGCAGAGGAAGACCCGACCAGGGCAGTGGGTGGGTCAAGGTCAGTGGGCTAAGATTGAGCTGATAACTTCAATTCAAGTATAGTAGCAAGTAGATTAGATAGCTATGAACGAAGCAAATAAAGTCTGATTCCTCAAATGAGCGAAGGAAGAGGGAAGTCTTAATTAGATCTGCTGGCTGAACTTCGGAAATGAAGCAAAGAAATTCACTTCAAACTGATAACTTCAATTCTTTAATCTGGGTTGATGGCCTTGGCTAAAGAACTTCATTGGGTCCAACTCCGGACGAAGGAACGACTCCAAGAAGTAGAAGCGGAGCTGAGATCTGAGATAGCTCAATTCAGCAACTATGGGGAGAAAGCAAACGAAGCGGATCACTGAAAGAAGAGGCAAGAGGAAGGCTTCATTCAAACTGAGTCCAAGTCCTCGAATGCAGTCTAAGGATGCGTGGGTTCGATTTGGCTAACACCCAACTCCACTCTTAAGAAAGTTAATTTCACTCGCTCCCTAACTTCTGCATCTGGTCTTGATGAGCCCGCATTAGATTAGCTCTTAGCCTGCCCTAGGTGATTGAAGAACTCTGGACAGTAGAGCGGAGCCGGGCTTCAAAAGAGCAGCCTGTGTCTAGCTCCGGATGAACAACTGAATAAGAGAAGAAAGAAGAGAGCTCCGGCTTTAAAGGATAAAACTGATAATAAGAGCTCCCATTATATAGACGCAGAAGTCAGTCTTCAAAGGAAAGTCGTGAAATTATTATAGTATGGGCTCGGATGAATAGCGAAAAGAGGAAATCAAGCCCCGCGGAGGAAGTATTCAAAGAGAGACCGAAGAAAAGGAAGCGAAGGAAGTCTGAAGTCGAATGAAAGTGAGATTCACTGCCTTCAAATCAGCTTCAGAGGCAATATCAATATATAGACGCAGAAGTATGAAAATTAGCAACCGACTTTCAATGGATAGGGCAGAAGGAAAAGAAGGACTAGTACAACTGAAGCTATAAAGTAGTGGCAGCCGACTCCACTATTCGGGCGAGGGGGGTCCCCTCTTCTAAGCCCTTTAAGCAAAGGCTGTTTAAGCATAGCATCCAAAGGGGCGCGGAAGCTAGTCTATTCTATTGTAAAAGAGGCGAAGCGGGCGAAGGGATTCAAAGCTAAGACGGGGCGTGGCAAGCGGAGCTCGGACTATAAAGATGACGTCCTCTACAGGGAATCTGGGTCTTCTTCCATCGAGTAATTGAACCCTAGCCTAGTCGAATTGGTTAAAAGAAGTCTTTCTGGTCTGGCTGCTGAACGAGATTATTGCGGCGGTTGAAGACTTCGCTACCTGGGGTCTCTTCTTTCTTTACATGGGGTAAGGAGAATGCATCTGAGACCCAGGTACAGTAGGTGGAAGGTGCCTTCTCTTACTTAACCTGAGTTCTCTAGCAACTTGCACTCCCTCTTCACAAAACTAAGGAAGCCCCGGCCCGGCCAAGTCAGCCCTTTGACTCTTTTCCCTTCTCTTAAGAGCCTCAATCTTCACAAGGGGACCCCTGAATGAATTTATTGATTCGTGTGATTCGACTTGGGGGTGGCAGTTTTGTAAAACCAATCAGTCCTTCGCCCGGCATAAACTGCTCATGAACTGAAGCTTCCCAATAAAGAGGATGCACCGGCACGCAGAGTAAGGTATTTGCGGACCTATATAGATATGAAGAATATCAATCAAAGGATCTCTCACTGGGATCGGAAAAGGAATGAGCAATCCATCTGTAGGCAATGCGAGGAGAAGAAGAAGACTCAGTTTAAGGTGCGCTGCTGAATTCAATTGATCATCTTCTACGACCGAACCCCTTTTCTTGGACATTGAAGTTATATATAATAGTTACGTGCAAGTCGGACAGTGATCTCTTACTCTGCCGAGGATTACTGAACTGATAGCTAGGGAGCTCACATCTGGGTCCGGAGAATGAAGTGTCTCTGTGCTGAGAGAAGGGTTGAGCCTCGCTTTCTGGATACGCAAGGTTTGACCCAACATCATCTTCATCTTACTCGGAACCAAGGTCAGAATACTTTATTTAAGCCAAGTCCAGAGTTCTACGAGTTCGCCTTAGCCCCTCCTACTGGTCGGGCGACACTTCTGAGCCCACTTACTATTTACCTTTAAACTAATATTATCAATCTGGTCGTGACGTCGCGGGCAGATCCTCGCTCCAACTTCGCATGGAACGCTAGTGAATGATTCGCTCCTGAGAAAGAATTTAATAATCGAACGCTAACGAAGGAGTTCATGGTAGGGAAAGAAATGCTCAGCAGTAGGTGAGGTGCATGGGGTTATATTCTGATTAAGCATCAGCAGGACGATTCCTCTACGACTCCTTCTGCCTATAACCATTATTATTTAATTTTGATTACGGAATACTGAGGATTTTGGAGGTTCTTCATCTCCCTCAATAGAGGGGTCAGCTACTCATTCATATTCATGAAGAGCGGTATCGGAGTGGTTAGGCAAATGGTCCCCACAGGCTATGCTTCTCTTTCCGCAGTGCATTTTCTATGCTTAGCCTAGTTAGGCCCGGACATACTACCTTTTAGAAGACAAGACCCAAGGCTGCGATAGGACAAGGCATCAAACCGGGAATGGGACAGCTTCTCAGTTCTTCCTTCATCCGGTTCCGGTTGCGGAGAGCACGTCTGCTATTTAGGTTGTGAATCTCACTATTCAATGAAACCCTTCAACCAGGGATAGTTTTAGTAAAGCGTACCCAGAATTATGAGTTCTTTACCGCCCCGTGGGGTTCGGGGAGTCAAGGCTTTCTCAATCAGGCTCCGGTTCGTGAGCTCCCCCATTTATTCCAAGAGTGGAATCTCACTTAGTAGGCTGGCTATCCAACCTTTCTGCCCTCGCTAGTCCGTGGAGGACGTTCTCAATCAAATAGTTATAGATTTATTGAAGATCTGGGTGGGCTAGCAAAGGAAGGGAGCTCCGGTAGCGAGTCACTCGTTGAATTGAACCCTGTGACTGCTTCTATGCCAATCCAGTAAGAGACTCTCAAAGCTATCCATTTGAAAAACCTATACAGTCGAATGAGGACCGATCGCAAACCTAAACACGGGACCTATCATCCAGCGCGGTCTACCCTTGAGTGCACGCTATACACATGCCTTGGTGTAGACATAGACAGGCACGAAGGCAGGGGTCTTCCATCGGATGCTAGCTAGAACTCTCTGCTGCCTATCTTCTATCGTATCTCGTGCGTTCCAATCATGGAACTAATCGTTCGCAGGCACTGTCGGTCGCGGGGCCTAATATAAAAGTAAATTGAGAAATGGTACGTCGTGATTCTCTAACCGGGATAATGTATTACTCCCTAACTCCTTTCACTTGTGGTCTTTTGGTCGGTTCCACTTACTTCACTATATAAATACGAGAACCTCAGTGCTGTCCTTGAAGGCATAGCAACCGCATGTCAAGCAGTCGTGCACCATTGAGGGCCTCCCGCGGTATGCTTCCTGGCCCCTCCTCCATGAGCCTACCTCTCGCGACTACTTCAATTATTATCATTAGAAATCCTCTCTCTCTGGATCCATCTCTTTCAATCCCTGTCTGTGTTTAAGGTAATGCGAACCTAGCGTCAGTGGCATGTGCGTGTACCTAGCGATCGCGTATTCGACTCATGCCTCTGAGATGGGAGCGAGCTAGACCAGCCTAGTACATTTCCCGGTTAGAGTGAGAGGGGAGTGCTTGCTCTAGAACTAAAGACAGATCCACTCCTCGCTATAGTCAAGGAGATTCAAGCAGAGTTGCAACGAACGATGGTAGGGTCTTCCTTAATTTAATAAGAAGGATGATTGACTCTTGGAAGAAACATTCGCTCTAGTAGATACTACAAACAAGAAAGAAGACCCTCCCTGCCTGACTTCCCTTCAGGTACTCACACTGGCTGGCATGAGAGACTGGACGAATGCTTGCTTCACTTAGATGAGAAGGATAAATAGCTAGAGAGTAGCTGGCTCATCCATTTATCATGCATTTGAGTGAGATAGCTAAGTGTGATAGTAGCTCACGAACGGTAGAGAAGCGAGATTGAGTCTTGTGCGCCCTCTCTTTCTTTCCCGATGAAGAGCACTGGGCGAAATGGCAGCTGAGTCTGACAAGTGGGCGAAGAGACATGTGAGTCTAACAAGATCTTCTTGAAGCTCTTCTCGAATCACTCATTTGATAGCGATTGGTCCAGGATCGCAATCACTTGACCCCGGCATTTCATTTCACCCCTTAGCAGGTCTAGTAGGAGATGACCGTTGGCTTGCCTGGTTCTTGGATTGGAGTTCCACTCTAATTGGTATTGCTACTGCTCATGTCTGCCTCTATGCACACTCTGCCAGCCATATCCTCTAAGTCCGGGATAGCCTGATCGAGAAAGAGAAAGCCAGAGATTTGGCGCAGACTCATTGTTTATTTATTGCCCTTTTCCTTCTCTACTTCTGTCCACGAGATCAGTAGTGATTTGACCGGTACCAATCAATCACTCTGACGCCATTCACTCCTTGATTCATTCAGTCCTCGGAGTCACGGGTTAGCTTGCTCAAGTTCCTTATTAGATATGAGATTGAATTGAGAGATAGTTGAGAAAGCCACTTGAAAGGGGAGAATCCTATCTCTCCCTGTGCAGCTAGCTAAGTTTGGACTGCTAGCACGAAGGACAGCGCAGCAAGCACTGCACTCGTGGACACTTCTCGATTAAGTCTATTAATCTACTTACTAGAGCTCGTCCCCACACCTCTCTTCTGTCCTGTCGAGGACCACTTCTATTATTAAGAAAGAACTCTGCTTCCTTATCCCCCCAAAAATCTAGTAAATTCTGACTGGTTGGTCTCTCTACCCTTTATTCACGATGGCACTGCACTGTCCGTACCCCACACCCCTTCGCTTAACTTGTGAACGCTCATCTGTTCTGCCGGCCCTTTACCTCATTCAAATTAAAATTAAGCTCCTTTCAGTTGTATCGGTTGAGATCGATCAAATCACGACCGACCAGCGCCTAACTTGGGCATGAAGCCAGCGGCCTCTTTCCCTCTGCACCCGCTTCTTACGATTCTCTAGTGCACTTGCTTCGACCCTTTCTCTACCTGCTTTTCCGCTGCGCACCTTTCCTAATGGTGCCGGCAACATGAACTCGGTTCGCCATCTACTCTTTCCTGTAGCTCACGAACTTCTATCATTGGTACGCGGTAGGGAGAGATGCTTTGCTGATGGTTTCATTATAATAGATCGATCCGGGTCTGGGCGGATGCTGTCAAATAGGAGCGGCTCACCCAACCCGAATTGGATGATTGGGCTCTTCTTCATATCATAGACAGGGGACGAGTCCGGCACCCTTCCTAGCAAGCAGTGAACCGTCCCATTTATCCGGCCCAGGCCCATTTATTCCGTCCCAATCACACCCCTCTACCGGCCTAGTAAGGAGAGGAGAGTTCATAGGCGGGGACGGTACGCTACACGGGTTAACTTGATTGGGCTTAAATTCAGTTGAACCGCACCTACTCCACAAGACTCCGCGTCTTCGTCCCATTGCTTTCGCTTTCGAATGAATGGAATTGATCTCCGACTTCTTCTTTCCTTTCTAATTCTTATTCAAATGAAGTTCAGATAGATCCCACGGAACTAATTGGTTGCGAAGCTTGGTTAAGAAAGATAATTGGTTGCGAAGCTTGGTTAAGATCTAACCCTTTGTTCTTGGATAATGGACCGCCTTAGCCCTGGTTCTCGCACCCGCGTGAGATGAGGCACCCCGAACTCGCCCCTGACTTTATCTATAGTCATTTTGGCTAGGGAGAGGACCGTCCCTGTTATCCGTTCTATGGAGTGGGTTCATTACCGCTCCGTGGGTCATTCGGTATGTTGGTAGCCGTCAGTCGGTAGGACGGAGAGCGAGTGGGCAGGCCCGTAGGAAGGGTAGGCAGATCAGTGGTTAGGTAGTGGGACTCGCCTCATCACTTCCGGAGGCATAGTCGGTCAGTCTGGCCCCTTCTAAGGTTTCCCCAGATTCCCAGTCATGAGCCCTCTCTTTGGTGTCCCTCTCCTGCCTGGCCCTATGTACCCCAAACCCCGCCCCTTCACTCTAGGAGCTCGCCTTGGCTGGCTCCTTTTCTCGGCTCCCGGATGATGGGATGAGTTTAGGGCGGGCCTCTAACCGCCTTGCCCTGGTGGGAGAGAGGTGGCATGAAGCCTAGGCCGGGCCATCAGAGGAGAGACGGATCCATTCGCAATTCAGCCATTTGTTACGAGCCAGCCACGAGCGAAGAAAAACACAAAAGCCGATGACTTCGCCGAGCGCCTCACATAATAAAACGCAATCTCGAGACCCATTTCTATAACTTCATCCTTGTCGCGAAAATGCCACTTTAGTAGGGACGATTTCGATCATGCACTGTGGACCAACTCCGATTTCGCTACTTATCCCTCGGGCACATGAGGGGAAATGGCCTCATCTAATTCGCTACTATACTTCCACCTAGCCATACCGATGAACTTCGTTCCAATAGCGTCACCATGGTTACCACGGGGTCCTACTCATTGATAAGCAGAAAGAGCACGGCATCTTAGTCCAAAGAAGACCAGGCGGGGGAGTACTGCATCCTACGCTTACTGAGTAGCCGCATCATTAGCGCGGATAGAATGAGCCGGGTTAGCTCCGTAGATTGGGACTGGTGGCGTCGTTATACTCGCTCCTTCGCTCCTCGTTATCTACTGCTTCCTTTCTTCGGTTCTCCGCCGACGTGGTTAGGGCTCGCCTTCCCGCCTCTTCCATCCCAGTTCGAGCTCTACTAAGGTTCCAACCTTGTCAATGGGAAATGCCATGAACTCGCTGCTTACAAGAGCTCATCGAGACTAGTGAGACCCATCATATCGTACCAAGCAATCAAATAGATGATGATTGGAATGCTAAGCAGAGAGATCATCTGATATGACAGAATCTCGACACTTGACTGCATGATGTCATCTGTACAATTGAGACATTGCTTGCTATCGTGCCAACTAACTTCTATGATGGGCATGATCAAACGGGGGACGGATGGGAATGTTAAGTGGATTTAGCAATTGTCTCGGGATAGGTAGGGAGGATAGCTAGGGAAAGGTCCGGCAATCAAAATACAATAGCAAGGTCAGAGATGGGGAATCCGCGCTGACAACTATAGTGTGGGTTGGGTCTGATACAAAGGAGCGGAGCGCCAAAAACAGGAACATCCGTGATCAATGGGGATGATCCGGGACCGGGTGTCCGTAAGTAAGCATAAGGAGGACTTAAGAGAGAGAGCAATACGGGTTATACGTCGCGGGCCACAGCACAGTGAAGATCCTGGGATGGAATGAACTCTCGCCATGAGCTCTTCTCTTTTGGAAAGCATTGAAAGAAGTACTTTTGGAAAGCAAAACCATTGATCTTTTGGTGGCAAATTCACTCCCTTTCTCGAGCCTGGGAACTTCGATAGCGTAGTAGAAATCGACCAAACTCAGGCCTCACTCTTCTCCGGATCTATCATTCTATTCCTTTCCGCATTCCTTTCTTTCTAACACTATGCTCATCTTAGCACTCTTCTTATATATGTATATTCTTAGTTGAGCCCGCCTATATAGAAGTAATTTCAGGTCGAAAAGTAGCTTTCGAAGCGGATAAAATACCATCTTATTACTACTAATATACGTAGTCAAGGGTGTCTGCAATAAGTCGACGTAGAAGTTGAATAGCTTTTGTAGGTGTACTTACTTTAGTTCGGCTCATCCTTCCCCGAAGTATTCGAGAAGGTTCGGGTGTACAGTTGTACGGAATATTGCCTTACGGATTTATATTTATTTTAGGGGTAAGTATATTTATAGGGCTTAGTCGTAAATAGCCCCAAAGGAGATAAATAGCCCCAAGAAGATAAATAGCCCCTTTGGCGTAGACTAACTGT
>JBBMKF010233571.1:0-16968 GCA_037834155.1 Curcuma caesia
CATCTATTGAGGAAAAACTCCGTGAGACACGTTTAAGGTGGTACGGACATGTACTTAGACGACCGATAAATGCTCCAATTAGGCGGTGTGAAACTATGACAAATATGCATATCAAACGAGGGCGAGGTAGACCAAAAAAGACTTGGTTAACAGCAATAAAACAAGATAAAATTTATTTTAATATAAATGATGATATAATAGGAGATAGAGCTCAATGGCGTAAAAGGATCCACTTAGTGGGATAAGGCTTGGTTGTTGTTGTTGTTGTTGTTGTAATTATTCATTAATTCACTGAATAAATTATTGAATCAACCCTGTAAAGCTTTTACGTTTGTAATTAAATTACCACAATTCAAATCGAAAGGCTTCTATCTATACTTTATTCTAAAACTCATGATGACCATGTCTATTGGGCTGAACTATTAATGATCCTGCCATCTACTGCAACTCTAATGCTTCTATATTTATTTCTATTGTATAGTAAAAAATTCAACCTTTCT
This sequence comes from Curcuma caesia, assembly GCA_037834155.1. Lineage (NCBI taxonomy): Eukaryota > Viridiplantae > Streptophyta > Magnoliopsida > Zingiberales > Zingiberaceae > Curcuma > Curcuma caesia. Next base: position 501 of record JBBMKF010233571.1, read on the forward strand.
TTATTCTTCTATAGTTTAGTTTCAGATCTACTGAGTTTAGTATATTGTCAAAAGGCAGTTAATTAGGTTTAGTTATAGCATTTTGAAGATGGATTTTCTTTCTTTTCATATTGTGGTTCAGCATAAGGTTCATAATGAATTGGATTGAATTGTATTATTTGGTTATGTTAATCTTTGTTCAGATTTATCACACAATGGTTTTGCGTTTGTACTCAAATCATACGAGGAATCATGAATTATATGATTCTAGTAACTAGGCTTTATATCCTTAACCTCCATGCTCACGTGACTTGATTTGATACAATTTAGGACTAATAAATTTTTCTAATTACTTGTATTGGCAAAATCCAGACATACTACTACCTTTTGCTTTGAGGTAATTATGTTTTTGTTGGTCTCACATATCCAGATAACTTAAGACGAGATGCTCTTCGGACTGAGCCCATATTTCTGGAAGAAGCATGTGTTTATTGGAAACTGGCAGGCTGCTTTAGCAATCTGAAACTCCGACAAGGTTTGTTTCCTCCAGAGAGCAGAGGAGTATTGTTCTTCTGCTTCTGCATGGTGGGTCTTAATATATGTATGCTAATCTTTGCAGATTTTGGTAGTCGGAACTCTGAGAGACCCGAGGATAAATGGTTTCTATATAACGAAGATGAGGAGAAAGCAGTCGATAGATATATTTCCTTTTCACGGTACATTTCAACAAAATCTTATTTCGGAAGCTGATAAAGAAATCAGTTCGTGTTCTTGCTGTAGGTCTGCAAATGGTTCGAAGTTTGCAAAATATAGATATTCCAGTTGTGGTTTCGCCTGTCATGATCCTTTTTCCCCTGTGCCATCACTCATTTTCCTTCTACATGATCGGATGTTTTTGTTTGTCATTATCAAATGATGATGATGTGGTAACTGGTAAATATTATTTTGTAGGTAACAGATGCGTATCAGATGCTGAACATAGTGACCTGCAACTCATCATGAATCAACGTCTTTGTTTCCCTCGAGGTATTAGAGGTGGATTGCTTTCTTTCAAACCATATATTCAATCTTTTCATGAAAAAAATTGTTTTGGTTACAATTTGTTTTTTTTTGTTTCTATGAGAATTTGCCTTCTAAATGGCCATTAATTTCTAGTATGAATTCTTTGATATTAAATTATCTGGAAGTGTATTATTGTAAGCTCCATTATTTAATCACCCATATGGTTAATTGTATTTGCAGGTTTTGTGCTAAGTTCCATTTTGTCTTCGATGATCTTAAGTTAATGCTTAATATGCTGCGGATTTTGGGCTCGAAACAAGCTTCTCTTGTTGTATTCCTCCCCAACTCTTGTAAGAAGAACTGATACCCACTTTTTGTGCTTAAACTGTAAGCTTATGCTATTAAACTTAGTTTGGCCTGTAATTCCTGTAATTTTCATGCAATCATGCCACATTTTGGTATCGGTTCGGACAGTTTCTACATGCTTGAGATATGGCAATCTTATCTAATAGATCTAACTGCAGTTATAAGAACATAGATATATTGTTTACTTTCTATTCACATTACAACTAGGGAGGGCAATCAGTCCCATTTGGGTTGGAGTTTATATCCTAGGTCTTTATTTTCATTTATTATATCACTGGGTATTTAATTTTTATTTTCATCTCTATATTAATTGGAAGATTGAATATTTATTTTCATATAGGATTGAATATTTTTTATATTAATAATTTTTTTATTTCATTCAATAATAGCACATTAAAATTAATATCATATTAAAAGAATAAGTTAATAAAAGTAAATGAAAATGACAAAGATCAGATTTATTTTAAAGGATATATATGCATATAATTTAATTGGGCTTATTCTAATTCAAAAATATTTATATTTGATTATCTAATTATTTAATCAAATTAAAAAAAATCTTTCATATTCAATTTCATTCGAGTTGGGTATCATGTCATATATATTTAATAAAATGTTTGTAAACAAGCCTTAGAACCAGACATGTTCGGTAAATCGATAGGTCTTCAACATCGTCTACGACACAGACTGAACTGTTCCCCCAATTACGCAGCCCCATTAATCGCTTTCCCTGTTTCTCATTGGTTGAGATTACTGGTCTTTTGTTGCGTTGCACAGCCGATCACGGTTATAGCCTTTTTCGTTTCCTTTTGGGTAACAGACTGGCAACGCTATACGTGGACTTGCTGCATCACGGCGCGCATGAACGGCTGTGATTTGCGATCGCAGTCTTTCGTCATAAGCTTCCTTCCCCGTCTCCCCGATTCCGAGCTCGAGCCATGTCTCACTTCTTCTTCTTCTTCTTCCTTCCGCTCCTTTCTTCCGCTTCTGAAGGTGTAACGCCTGCTCCACCTTCAGATCCTTTCTCTGCCGGTATGCTTAGCTCATCCACATTGCCATGGCTAATGGCTTCCCCTCCTTGCCGTTTTCCGCTTAATTTTTTCTTTGGGATCGCAGGCGTGGCGTTGAACATCGACTGCGGAGACACCGCTAACTTCACGTCGGAGTTTGGGCGCTCCTGGGTGGCGGATCTCTACTACTCCGGTGGCGCCGCCGGGCTGGTGGCGGAGCCCCACCGGTTCCAGCTGCCGCAGGAGCGAACTCTCCGCTTTTTCCCTCCGGTTTCCTACGGCAAGAAGAACTGCTACGCTGTTCCCCTTCCCAACGGCCGTTATTATATTCGCACCTTCACCGTCTACGACAACTACGATTCCAAGCTCCGGAGCCCTAGCTTCGACGTCTCCTTCGAGGGCACGCTCGTATTCTCCTTGCATTCCCCCTGGCCCGAGGCAGCTGCCCGCTCTGGTGCTTATTCTGACTTCATTGCCGCCGTCCCCGACGGCATCGCCACCCTTTGCTTCTACAGCATCGCCACCGACCCTCCTGTCATTGCCTCCCTCGAGATCGCTTCCATTCACCCACTCGCCTACGATGCTGCCTCCACCGGCACAGATCTCATCCTCATCAATTATGGCCGCCTCACAGCTGGTTCCTCCCTCTTCGGTCCTGGATTCACTAACGACTCCGACGCCTTTTCCAGGGTCTGGCAACCTGATGCCGCTTACCGCAACCCGAATGTCTCAGTCAAGGCGCTATCCGCTGGGGGACACCAAATATTCGGTGCCAATCAGGCCCCAAATTACTTCCCCGTCAAGCTGTACGAGACAGCCGTCACAACCGTCAATCCTGGCGACGCTCTTGAATTCTTGCTGCCGGTGGACACGCGGCTAGACTACATGCTTTGGTTTCACTTTGCGGAGATAGACTCTGGGGTGAACGCTGCAGCACAGAGGGTGTTCGATGTATTCATTGGCCAAGAGAACGTGTCGAGAATCGACATCTACAAGGAGGTCGGAGGGTTCACAGCCTTCAAGTGGAGTTACACAGTGAGAAACTTGCCAAGCAGGCCCTTAAGTGTGAAGCTGGTGCCGGTGGCTGCAAAGCCCATTATTTGTGGACTTGAGAATTATGCTATGGTGCCATTGGACATGGTCACAGTGGTAAGTCAAGGTGAGTGGTCAGGAACATGAATTGGGATAGCACTTTGCTACTAGGAATAGTTTCGAGCTGATTGCCTTCTTGATAGTGTTGGCGATGCATGCATTGAAGGAATCACTGCGGGTACCAGATAGGATGGGCTGGAATGGAGACCCTTGTGCACCTTCCACGTGGGATACTTGGGAGGGTGTCACTTGTCATCGCAGTGACAACGGACAGAATCTTGTTGTCACACAATTGTAAGCAATCATATCCCATTCTATGAACAGATTATCTCCGGATATTAATACAAATGTTTGGTGGCATTTTTCCGTTTTAGTCTCATATTCGTACAATTTTTGTAGTAGTATCCATTATCTTCAATCTCTTCCATCAGTATGCATAGGCTTCTTCCAATTGTCAATAGAATTTAAAAACATGCATCAATAATTACTACACGAGAAGTAAGATTCTTCTTTCGATGGACATCATTGTTTTGTTGAGTTGGTTATTCTTTAGTAGCGAAATAGCAGTGAAATTAGGATTATCTGCAATATGTTTTATTCTTTGATTATCACTATACTTCAATCCTTGCAAACAAATCAATATGACTTTTCCTTGTTTCTAGCCAGCTTCTATGGTTTGATATTGTAATTTTGTTTGCATGGTCCTGGGTACAGTTAGGAAGGAAAGAATTTATCATCTAACAATATTTTATTTGCATGGGCTACACATTGTGGTCTAAGTAGATATCCAATTTACCAACATGTTCATTATTGTATTAATTGCATTAAAGATTTTGGATACCGCTTCAAGATCATGAGGGTTTACTTCTAACTTGCTTAGATTTTCATGTTTTGATTTGCAGGGACTTAGGAAGTCAAGGCTTGAAAGGATATATTAGTGATAAAGTAAATCTCTTAACGCACTTGGTAAACTTGTAAGTATTAGTTAATTTATGACAACTTGCACAATTTCCTTCTTGCTAATTTCTTTTATAGTTGTTCCTTTATGGTGTAATGAGTCATCATCATCATTAGTAAGCTGTATTTGTCTCAATTATCTGGATAGACCACATTAATTTTTTCCCTCCATGCAAGGCTACATCACTTGAGGTGTCTGGCTTTACAAAAAAAAAATTAGTTGAGATTCATATTCAAAGGTTTAGAAAATTTAAAACTGATTGTCTAGGTCAAATGAAACTCTCAACCTCTTTTTCATTCAGGCTTGGCACTAGTTTTGGTTTTTCTTTTTTGTGGTGTATGTTAGAAATGAAAATGACTGAAAAAAGAGTCACCACAGACTGCTCTGCTCCAATATGTGCGATCATATGGTAGCATTTTGCCCCATATTAACTGCTTGTTTTATTTCTCATAAAGTCATGATGCACGAACTCCAGCACTGTGATTGATCTTCACAAGATTTAAGAATTTAGCAAGTTAAATTTGTTATATGCTTAAGAAAAGTAACTATTGTATGTACCAACTTGAGGGACATTTAGTTTAGCAATACTATCTGTTTACGAACTAAACAACAATATCATTTTCAACCTGCACAGTATCAATTTGGCTTCATTAGAACACTCCTTTGTTTTCCTTTCGAATCACTTTTTCTATTTGAGCTTTTAAAATCATTTTTAACAGGCATATCGACTCAACCTTTCGCCTTACCTATCTCATGTCTGTACAATTAACAATCTGACAGGAACTTGAGCTCTAATTCTTTGGGAGGAAGTTTGCCAACAGATTTTGGTCTCGGGTCCTTAGTAAGCTTGTGAGTATCTTGATAATCATTTCCAATTAGTTACAATATTTTTTTTCTTCTTATGCCTAATGGCATATGAAAGTGCTTATAGTTCTTTTTTGCAAGACAAACTGCCTCTTGTTAAAGGTTAGTTATGCAAGTTTGTTACTCATAGAATATCTTGCTTGTAATACTTAAGAATTGTTATGAAACTGATATATATTTTTTTTAAAATAATTTAACGGCCATATTTTAGTGATCATTTTGGTGAATTGAACTTATATTTGCATATTTACTTGTGATGGTGTCTTTTTCGTTCGCTCGGGCTCCTCCTCTCCCGAAGCTATGTTCGTCTTCTGAATGTCCCAAATCCAGCGGCTTGAGAAGTAAAGAGCGTTAGGGTTGACTGGTCCTACCGATGCAGTCACACTAACGCTTATGTTCTGGTGTAAGATGGAAAATTAGCAAAGATGCAAAGAAGAAAGAAAGAAAAGTGCCAAAAAGAAAGAGAGCTTGGAGAGAAGAGTTAGTCTTCGCTAACAAAAAGAACATCATACCTTTAACCTACCTCCGTCTATCCTTTTATAGTCCTCCTAAAGGGAATCTCCATGTAGCTCACCAAGGGGTGGTTAGGGCAGACAACCGTTGAACCGTACTTCTGACACTGCCGGGCCGTTGGCCAAGTGTCACCTTCTACGGAGCTATTGTAGGTTGTCTAGTCGTTGGTGTGCACTAGTTGTTAGAGGTTGAAATGAGTGGTTGATTGCTGTCGATATGCTTTCGGAGTCAAAAGGGGTACAATGAAGGTTGAGTGCTCGGGAACAAATACTGAAATTGAAGCCCAGTGCTTGGGAGCGTGGATTGATTGGTCCAAGATGAAAGCCAAATCAGGAGTACTTGGGAAGAATAATGAGCTGAGGTGTTCCAGAAGATTGATGAGTCGGGGTGTTCGAGACAGGACTCTAGCTACTGGGGAAGCAAGGCGAGATGCTCGGGAAAGACGACTAGTGAGTCGGGCTGCTTGGGCAGAGACTCTAGAAACTCAGGGTGCTCGGGAATAACTCTAGATACCATCAACTTACTATTCCATTTTCAAAGTTTCCTTATATATTGAACAAGCCATTTTATATCCACTAATGTTCTGCTTCATAACTTAGAAATAAATACTTTGTGTGAAGGTTAAAACATCGTTGTATTGTCGAGCTAAATATTGTGGGTTTTGGATCATGAGGATTGTTCTGATGCTATCTCAAGATGACTCTAGCATGATTCTCATTTTCCATTAATCATAAGTAACATGCTGTTGTTTTCATTTGTCAGGGACCTGTCTTCAAATCAGCTTACGGGGAGTATTCCAGATAGCTTGGGTTCCTCAAACTTGCAAATTGTGTGAGTTGATAAATATGCTGTCTCTGTTGCTTTAGTCATTGTGATCATCCTTAGCTGTACAATTCTATACATTTATGTTTCTGAAAACGTACAGTAGAAGTCTATTTACTAAATGAATCCTTCACTTTCTAATGTAACTTGTGTCTTTCATTTTTCAATCAGATTGTTAAACAGCAATCAATTGGATGGACAAGTTCCTGAGAAAGTTTATTCAATTGGTGTACATGGTGGAATCATAGAGTAAGTTATGCTCATGATCATCTGTTATCGCAAGAAGTGGTATCTAAACAGCGTAGATGTCTTGCAGTGCAAGTTTGGCTACATAAATTCCTTTTCAAAATATCAACTAATTTTTTCTCGTTCAGCCTTTCAGGTAATAAAGGTCTTTGTGGCGTTCCCACTTTACCAGCATGTCCTTTATTTTGGGACAAGGGTGGTCTTTCATTAACCGGCAAGATTGCAATTGGTTTATCGTGCGTTTTTATTTTCATTTTACTTCTCGTCATTTACTTGTTCTGCATAAGAAGGGGAAGCAGCGATTATGATTTTGAGTTTCCTCAAGACCTAATATGTGAGTAAACTAATTCAAGAATTATTCTTAGTTTTGAACTTTTATTTATTATGATTGTGCCTCGAGAAGATGGATACAAATTGACATTTAATCAAGTAATCAGGTTGTAAAATAATTATCATCACTGTGATTCTATAAGCTGGTGAACACTTGATTGCACCTACAATCTAAAATAAACGCCTCTTGTATTTGTCACCCTTTGTGTTGTGCTAATAACATAACAATATTTCCCTTTAGTTTTTGTTTCTGCTACCGCCACTTGTGTAAGGCTCAGAAAGAGTAGACAGATCTTAACTCTGTGATGATATTATGACTAAAATAAGAGCATGCACAATCAGATGGTATTTTGCTATAGGTATTATGAGCCATGAGCAGTGGGTTAGTCCTAGATTGAACATTTTGGTTTAGGATTTAAGCTCGAGTCCTATCTATACTTAGTAATGAGTGTTCTTAATGATAAGAATGATATATTCCTTTCTACTATGTGATGAGTGATTCTTCAATATTCCTTTCTACAAACTTAATGGTTTTATAAGCTAGATTGTTTAAATACCTCCAAGTGCTTATCTTTGCTTGTAAGTCACTTACTAAAATGTTCTGCATTCTGCTCTCTCTCAGCAATTGCAGCAAAAAGAAACAGGTACCAGAGACAGAAGCTTATGCTTGTGGAACTGGAAGGAGCTTCAAACTCTACCGGATTTCCGAGCAGCTCAAACACACATTAGCAAACTCTTAACATGAGTTATTATTTTAGTTTTTTAAAAATTTTGTCTACTCTAAAATTTCATTGTTTAAAAAATTTTAATCTGCGAGTTTGGCATGCTGCAGGCAACCCTATTTAATACAAAATACTCAGAATTTCCTGCACGTGAAGTTTGGCAGTTAGGCGAAATGCAACATTGAGGAACAGAGATAGAGATTGAGTCAATTCTCCACTCACCTTTCATTGATTGGACCGTAGCAAGTCAAATCCCAATTCTGTTTCAGCGACGTTGACACACGCTTTGACTCGAGTCTAGTCTATGGAGATCAGAAATGTGGAGGAGATAGCACGATTCAATCTTCCTCGCCTGTGATTGCGCAGAGACATCGCCGATTTTTTATTTTTTTTAATTTTTACATGCTCCTACTTTCTCAATGAAGTGAGACGAACAAAGCCATCACTGCTTTGCCCCCGAACCTGGCCATGGAGTTCAGCTCCTCGCACCTCCTCCTCTGTGCTTTTCTCACCTTGTTTCCTCTCCCGCTTGCCGTGAACCAGGAGGGTTCCGCTCTGCTCTCCTTCAAATCCTCCGTCAGAGAGGACCCAGGCGGTTCCATGGCCTCCTGGAACGCCTCCACCTCCGACCCCTGCGCTTGGAACGGCGTCACTTGCCAGGAAGGGAAGGTCGTCGCCATCGCCCTCCCAAAGAGTCGGCTTCTGGGCTCCCTCCCTCCCTCCCTCGGCGGTCTCCGGGCTCTCCGCCATATCAACCTCCGGAACAACCGGCTTCGCGGACGCCTCCCTCCGGGGCTCTTCTCCGCCGCCGCCCTCCAGAGCTTGGTGCTTTCCGGCAACTTCCTCACCGGCGCCGTACCCGCTTCGATTTCCCACTGCAGGCGGCTGAGGGTTCTCGATTTGAGCCACAACAACTTCTCCGGCGCTCTTCCCATCGGATTCGGCACCAATCTCACGGCTTTGGAGAGACTGACCTTTTCTTACAACAGATTGAACGGTTCGATCCCTGGCGATTTGGGGAACCTGTCGAGCCTCACCGACACGCTTGATCTCTCGCACAATGATTTCTCCGGTGAAATTCCGGCGAGTCTTGGAAACTTACCGGAGAGGATCTACGTCGATCTGGCATTCAACAATCTGAGCGGTCCGATTCCGCAGAACGGCGCTTTCCTGAACCGAGGGCCAGCTGCATTTATCGGAAACCCTAATCTTTGCGGGCCGCCACTGAAGAACCACCCCTGTCCTCCTTTCCCAAGCGATCAATTGCCTGCGCCTTCTTCGGATGGTAGAAACAGCAGGAGCGGTCTCGGCAAAAGATCCCTGATTGCTATAGTGGTCGGCGATGCGCTCGCAATCGGCCTCATCGCCATGCTCTTCTTCTGCTGCTACAGGAGGGCAATTTCTTCCAAGAACAAGGCACAAACTGAGAACTGCAGTTGCGATTCAACGGACCAAAAAGGGGGCAAAGATGGATCCGATGTTTCCGCAGAGAATGTCGAGAAATTCGATCTCATACCACTAGACAAGCAAGTGCATTTCGACTTGGACGATCTCCTGAAGGGATCTGCTTTTGTGCTGGGGAAGAGCGCGATCGGGATGGTCTACAAGGTGGTGCTGGACGGCGGCCTCACACTCGCAGTGAGAAGGTTAGGCGACGGCGGATCGCAGAGGTTCAAAGATTTCCAAACCGAGGTGCAAGCCATCGGCAAAGTGAGGCACCCCAATATCGTTCAACTCAGAGCCTATTACTGGTCCGCCGACGAGAAGCTTCTGATATACGACTATATTCCCAACGGCAACCTCGCCGGTGCAATTCACGGTAAGCCTCGAGCTTTGCTGATAAATGGAGTTTCAGATTTCATAGAGAACAGAAGATCTTACATGATTGTTTGTTTTCCATTGATGGTTGTTCACAGGAACTTCGTCGGACCTGAACTTTGCGCCGCTGCCGTGGATCGTTAGACTTAAGATCATGAAGGGAGTTGCGAGAGGTTTGGCTTTCTTGCACGAGTTCAGCCCCAGGAAGTATGTCCATGGGGATCTTAAACCCAGTAACATACTCCTCGGGTTAGATATCGATCCCTACATATCGGACTTCGGCCTGGGGCACCTAGCCAACATGGACGGAAAAGCTTCTGCCCGGAGTGACACATTGTTCTACCAAGCTCCCGAAGCCTTGAAATCTCTCCGGCCGTCGCAGAAGTGGGACGTGTATTCGTATGGAGTGATCCTGCTAGAATCTATTTCTGGAAGATCCCCATCTGTTCTGATGGATACCTCAGACATGGATTTAGTACGCTTCGTTCAGGTTTCGATCGAAGAGAAGAGAAGCCTGTTGGATGCCGTAGACCCTTACTTGACGCGGGAACCTGAAAGAGAAGCCGACATTACCGCAGCCCTCAAGGTCGCATTAGCTTGCGTGCAGTTCGATCCTGAAAACAGACCATCGATGAGGCACGTCGTCGACTCCTTGGAGAGTTTGGCAAGCTAAGAGACGACCAGTGATGTATTGTTCTTCAGAATTTCTTTCTGAAAAATAAAATAAATTAAATTAAATTAAACTTTTCTCTTGAAAATACATCGATTAGAACTAATCCTACTACTTAATCCATGTGATTAACTGCTAAACAGCCCGATCCCAACCGACTTGGCAGTACCACACACACACACACACTCAAATAAAGCACGATTAGGTGCGGAATTATTAATGAACCCCCAGCCTGTACACCTCATGCGTCGGCGTTTGCAGATCGACATAGAATATCGATTAATGAATGATAGAAGCTTAAAGAGAAAATTTCAATATAGCCCTATTTTTATAAGTTTTATCAAAATGCTATTATATAATTCAGTGCCGTCGCTTACCTAATGTCTGAGAAACGTCCATGACTAGAGGCTAATAAATGATAAAATTAAGGGGATTACTAAAATTTAATTTTTAAATAAAAATTTCGTCGACTACTAATAAATCCATCTCAACATTCCAGTCGATTGGTGGCGACAGACACGCGAGAGCAAATATCCACGCGTTGGGAGGTGACAGCGACGGCGGCAGCGGCGACGACGACTCGTTCCGAGTGTTGTCAAGGAGCGCGGAGTTGACTGGCCCTAACTCCGCCGACGCGTCGGCGGCCTCTGCTCTTCCCCTGCCACCGGGAAAACTATTTGCGATCGAGTCGGGGGTTTTGTCCGGAAGCAAATAATATACAGATACCTTGCGGTTTGTTTAATCCAATCGATTCGATCGATCCCCCTTCTGGAACAGAGGGGAAGTTGGAACTTATAAAACAGGAAGATTACAGGAAATTTTCTGACGCAATGAGGGCTTCCTACACTGTCAAACGAATTCCGAAAGAACGGATGATTTTTTTCCTTCTTACTGTTGTCTTTTGCAGGAGGAAGATGCGTCGCGTCCCTGGCGGTAGGGTTACCGCTATTCTGGTACCTTGTAGCTGTCGGCGGCGATCTCCGTCAGCCACGAGCCGGGGAATAGCGTCTGCAGAAGAGGAGCATCAAAAGAGATTAACATGAGGAGAAAAGACTGAACAGTAAGAAGAAAGAAACAACGAGAAAATAGTACGTTCGAAGATGAGCAGGGAAATCATGAAAAAAAAGAAAGGGAAATGGGGATCTTATGGATCAGAAGGGTGAACAGAACGTCGACGGAGGAAGAAAAATGGAAGAGAAAGCCGGATGAAGATGTCTCACCTCGAGCTGCTTTTGGATGACTCTCGGCCGTTTCCTCGGCCGGCGGCGAGCCCTGCACCCGGTCACGGCGTAGATGTCTTCGTCGATCTCCTCCTTCGTGAGCGAGATCGAGAACCTAGGCCGCTGGTTTCTCTTAGGACCCTCCGACCTCAGCCGGATGGTCCTCTTCTCTGCCGTCGGCGGCGGCGGAGGGGAAATACTCCGGCGCCGCTCGATCTCCCTCGACGCGCCGCGCCGCGTCCTCAGATTCCACGGTAGCGCCTTGGAGCCGTCGGAAGCCTCAAGATCGGGCGTCAACTCCGACACCGGAGCCAGCTCAGTCTCGCCACTGCCTTTCGGCAGCACCAACTTCATCCGGTCCGCTGCCTCACGGAGGTGAACCAACAGACGCTCCCTGACCTCCTCGACTCCCGAGTCGTCTCCGTCGCTGCGGCCGCTATCCCGGACACGGATCCGAGGGTACGCCGACTCCGACGGAGCCGATGATCGCCGTTCGCCGGCGGCGACGGTCTCCTCCTTGCCCATGCAGCGGGCCACCCTATGCCTGCCCCACGTCTTCAAGATCTGGAAGGGGAACCCTTGGAGGAGGCTCCCCTGCGTCCCTCGGCGGGGTAGCGGCGATTCGGCGGCTGCCGCCGTCTCCGGGGAGGGATCCGTGCGCCTGGAGGGCGTCTCCGGCGAGATGACCATGCCGGAGGCGAAGGAGAGGAGCGTCCGGCGAAGGATTCGAAAACTGGCGGAGAAGGTGAAGGGGATGTTTTGACGGCGAGGTTGGAGTGGGTTGGCGTGATGGCGAGGCTACGGCCTACGGGAGGAGGCAAGGAAGAAGGAAGACGAGGAATGGCCGGTCGAGGGTTTCTTATAGTAAGGGAATAATATTAATAATTAAAAAAAATCTGATTTTATAATTAAAGAGAATAATAAGATTTCTGAAAAATATTTTAAGATTTATTGTTATTCGACTGAACCAATTTTTATCATTGTGATGCTGTACTTTCTATTATTATTATTTTATTTCCAATTTTTATTATTAACGTGTAGGGATACGTGCGGTCGTGTTTATGATAGTGAGCAGAGAGAGATGTATGCGGGCTCTTTTGAGTGGGCCCTTCACTGAGCGTGGTTACGTGGACGTCCGGGTAAAGGTTTGATCTGTAATAATCAGTATGCGAATGTAGCAGTTTGACCGCGACAACTGAACAAACTATTAATTCTGGGCAATTTTCTAGGAATTATTTATTTTATAAAAAAGCTCCATATTTTGAAAAATACGACGAGCTTGGAGAGAAGGGTATTTGTGGAGTCGGCCGGCAAGCACCGCCGCCACCTGGAACGACGCCTTGTAGAGGACGACGGCAATGGAGAAGGAGAGCAAGAGGACGGTGGTGGCGTGCGGATCTAGGCAGTTAAGCAACGCTTGCACCGTCTCACCTTCCCTACGACGCGTTGCAGACGTCGACGTACCTCAAGTACAACAGGAAAGTTTTAGCCTCCTCGTTGTGCCTGTCGGAGCTTTCGAGAGCCTACTGGGAAGAGGTAGAGGACGACAGTACGAGTAGGATCATCTCTGCGCAGAAGACAAGGATCACAAGCAGGACATGCACCAAGATGGTCGCCATCGGGTTCCTCTAACTTCGCAGTACTGCGTCGAACCATCGGTCGACTGTGTCGTCACGTACGTCGCGAAAAGCGACGGCACGATGGACGCTACAGCGACGGCTCCGAGCGGCCACAGTGATCCTTAGTCGTCTTCATCAGCATGAGGTTGTGCCTTCCCGGGATGCCGAGCTCAAAACACCCGAATGCTCTGCTTTGGGCGCCAGATCGAGCACCATGGACGTCACCTGGAAGTCGCTGCTGCTGTACGACGTCGCGATATGTCAAGCACGTGGTGGGTGGCCCATCTCGAGGTAGAGATGGAGGTGATCTCTCTGGAGAACTTGCGTCGCTCCTTCTTATCGCTCTCGCCGGTGGCCTGCTTGTTGTTGGAGGTCGTCAGCTCGGCGGAGAGGTTTACGGTAAATTTCGGAAAACCCCCGTATTTATGCACAACTCCATTAAAATTAAAAACTCTACCGGTATTGGGAAATACAAGGTGAATATGAATGTTTTAAGGGGCAATTGACAAATATCCCATCCATCCATATTCGCGTATTCAATATTTAATTTTCGTTCCTATTTTAGAATATTTATAAACCCCGCGAGCAAAGAAAGAGAGAGACCAGGCGAACGTTAGAAATCCTTTGGCTTCCTCCGTCTCCTTCCCTTCCCCTAATCCTTCGAAGCCGCCGCTTTGGATCGAGGATTTCCATGGAGATTACTCCCCGAGCAAAGGATTACATCCCTCCGATCGGGTCGAAGCCTCTGCCTTTGTTGCCCTCTGGTGCTTCCTCTCCGCCGCCAGCCCGGAGGCTGCATAACTTCACCTTCCCCACTCGTAGCTGGGGCGGCCAGCGCCACCTCCGCTGCTCCACCCACCCCTTCTCCGATATCGGACGCACCGAGGAAGCGGAGGATCCCGCATCCGATCGGGTCGGCCGAACGATGGGTATCCGCCTGCCAACCTCTCCGGGCAAGATCTCGCCCCCATCGACGAAGGCTGGAGGAGAGGAGGCAGCGGAGAGAAACATTTCCCCTTCGGTTCCAACGGTTCCCGAGGCGGCAAGGCCCTGGAATCTGAGGACGCGGAGGGCTGCGTGCAACGCTCCGGCCCAGGATCGTGCTCCTACATCGGCTCCCTCTTCTTCCCCTTTGCTGACCGATAAGAGCGTCCCGCGGGAAGCGGCCAAGCGAGGGAGATCAGATGGAGCGGATACGTGGAAATTTTCAATCTCTCTGTCCCGTGAGGAGATTGAACAGGACTTCCTGGTGATTAAAGGAACGAAGCCTCCTCGGCGGCCGAAGAAGAGGCCCAGGATCGTGCAGCAGCATCTCGATGTAAGTTTCCTATAAATAAATGCTTCTCTTCCTAATTTTGATTTGATTTCTCGCACTTGACCTATTTGCCATTGATTTGTGCCTTTTCTTATGCTTTATTTGCCTCTGCAGTATTGTTTCCCTGGTTTATGGCTGTCCGAGATAACTCCTCGATCCTACAACGTCGATGAATAAGGTTCCCCCCCTCTCAAAATCGTTCTGCAGGGGTTAGAGATCGATGATGAGGGGTCTAGTTCCTAAAGAAACTTGTAAGAGTTCAGTTAATAATTGTTCCCCAATTTCTGTAACTTGGTTAACTTTGTTGAATTCAAATTATTGAAGTTGCCATTTGATCTCGATCCGAAGTGTGTTTATTCACATGTTTGAGTTTAATTTTGATTGTTTCTAATTCGTGTTCAGATTTTAGAAACTATGCCATCTGATTAGAAGTATGAGCTTTGGTGGATCGAACAGTAATATGTACCTTTGCCGTAAAGTTCTATGTGGTTGTTGTCTGATGGGGATTGCTAAACAAATGCTATGTTTGGAGAAAAATATGCCATGAAAATGGTGATTTGATTGAAGTGAAGATATTTCTTCTTGTTAAACAAATGCTATGTAAAACTTTTATAAATTTCTCCATATTCTAAGTTGTATAACTATAGTTTTGATGCAAATATGACAGAAAGAATGTCGTTTAGCAACATAACTCTAGTTTCTCGTTTCAAATGTCTAGTTCTCTGCAAATTACTCTGGTAATGCATGAGTTACTGTTTTCATTTGAAGGAATTGTAGAACTATTAAATTCTGAAATATGATTGCAACAAGGTTTTGCAACTTTTTTGAAGTACGTATGTCAGGGCAATGTTGAAATGGTTGTTGTGTTATTAAAAGAATTAGGTAGGCTCTTAATTGTTGTCATCATTCTATCTAATCATTGCATTGTTGTTATTATTACATAATGAATAGTCTGAGAGTTAGTAGGCATGATGATATGATTCTCTGATATTTTAGATCAGGATCATAATTTTTTATTTGTTTACTTCTCTTTCTTTTAATCCCATTGTGGTTCAGTAATAACTAGTTACATACTGAAAAGCACCAAACTTGTATACTCTTTTTTTTAATTAGGGTTTAGGGTTCATGGTGTATTTAATAATAATAATAATAATTTTTTTTTTCATGTTTTCATTGAATTAAGTATTTTTGGTTAGTTGTATTATATGGTAAATGTATTTATTTAGGTATAATAAATACCTTTAAATGCTATACCAGTGTTTTCATCATATAAATTTTAATGAATATAAAATATTGAATGCTAAAATTTTAAAATCTCAAAATTAAATTAGTGCAGACTAATTTTTACATTATAAAAAAAGAAACTAAAGGATTTTCCTCGAGAGTTCCTTAGCATTAAACACTACTATTTCAATATATTATATTAATCACTTTATAAAATTAGGCATTATGATAATAATAATAATAAATACGATATTTAACAATTAGATTAGTGCTATATATAAACAAGACAAAGTGGGACCCGCAATTTTCATCCTTATCGGATATGGGTAAATAAAGATGATGAGAAATCCGATAGATTTAGTAAAAATATATCTGCAATTATATAAAGAATAGGGTAAAATAAAGGTTTTAAATTATTATTATTCAAATAATCAGATTTTAATTTATTTTTTTAAAGGCATATTAACTCGTAATCCCTGCCCGTTCCCTTCGCACGCGGACTACGGCGTCCGCCTCCGATTAGAAGGCCCCGGTGGAGGAGGAAGCGGGGGGCCCCACTTTTCTGTCTCTCTTCCTCTTATATAGTCCCTCGGGCCCATCGCCCATTTTTCCGTTGTAGCTCCTCTGCCCATGGAAGACACCCTCGATCCCTCGCTGCCCCTTCACGACGACGGCGGCGGGGGAGCCAACACCACCCC
>JBBMKF010234318.1:0-16945 GCA_037834155.1 Curcuma caesia
AGTGAGGTTGTGTGGCCAAGGCTGAGAGCATAGAGAGTTGAGACCATTTGACCTTTGTCTAGTGGGGCATCTAATTTGTCCATATAGCCAAGTTGAGTAATACACTTGGATGGCTCCCACTGAGGAAATCACGAGTACATCATGTAGATTTGAAGGCTGCCATGTGGTCCGGGAAGATGATGAACTTGTTGACCAAACGAAAGAGTTGGTTAAGGAATGAGAAGCTAACTTTTGGGTCGACTTGGAGGCGACCAAAAAACTAGCTGAATGGATGTTCGATTTTCTCCAATGGGGCTTTGACGACTATGTAACCCCATTTAAGGAAGCTGATTACCCTCCGCCCCACCTTCTTAGATATGGACAACACCATAGATCGTGCACCACAAGACTTGCTATTTTTTAAGCCCAAGTTGGGTTAAATCTGTGAATGTTTATGAGCAAGAAGCCCAAAGAATATTTGACTCCCTTGCTTAGGTGGGCAAATTTCGTAAGGCATTAAGGTTTTATCTTCAATCTTTACTGTCTTTTTCTTATACTGCTTAAATAATGTAGGTGCTCAAATAACTATTGTCTTACATCAAAACCCCTTCACCTTTTGTTATTAATCATACGCGTGAGTACAAACTTTCATCTTCTCAGGGTTGGATTCAATACCCCACTAAGGCTCGTTGTTCATGTCGGGCTCTCTGAGCCTCCTCCATGTTGATATACTTTTTAGCTCAGGCGAGAAGCTCATTGTAGTCGCATGTGAAGCTTTTTTTTTTTTTTTGACAAAGAGCGAATTGAAATCTCCTTCTCATAATCCTTGGGCAAAGGCACCCATTAGAATCTCGAGTACAATCGAGGGTATCTCCAACACTACTCTAGTGATTCATCGTATGTAGTGGTGCAGAGATTCCTACGATTTTGGTTTGAAATTAAAGAGGCTGAGAGAGATAGATGAATTCATCTTAGAGCTAGACAAGTAATACAAAAATAGCACGACAAAGTTATCAAAGGATTGTATGGATCTAGGTCTTAGCGTGTTACCATTATACTCATGGATGCGAGATGGTCGGAAGTGCCTAAGTAGTTTTTCCTTCAGAATAATTTTCGAGAATATGACGTTTGCTGAGCATTTACCCTTCTAGTAGGTAGCAATTCAGTCAATTTAGTATTGATGGATCTTTTATCAAAATGGTAGATTGAAGTTGCTCCCTTTGAGCTTTGTATTACAGGCTCGACTATATGTGGTCCTTCAGCTGGGGTCATTTCCTCTTCTTCTTCAATGCGAAGGGTTTGATGTTGTTGTAAGACCTCTTCAACTATAGTGGCGACCATGCAAGAAAGCCTCTCGTGAAATCCAAACCTTGGTGGGTTTGATAATAGCAGGCAAGGAGGGACGACGTGGTTCAACTGACTCCTTAAATTGATGTTCCACCATTGTTCTTTTGGTACTAACCATGACTTTTTATGTCTTTTCCCACAGACGACACTAATTTGATGATGCCCTTTTTCACTAACTTGGGCTCTTCCTTTCCCTTCGCCTTTGGGGTGAAAACTTCGATTGCCCTTCGACATGTTCTTAATGGCCTGTGAGTCAAAGTGCGTCATTAGGGGGTTGACATTGTTGGTGCGACTCCTTTGACGATCAAGTAAGTGCTAGCTGAAAGACGAAGCTCACAGAAATGCAAGAGAGAAAGAAATACTCAAGAGAAAGGAGAGATTGTTGATGGAGAAGAGTTACCTTCGCAAAGATAAAAAACCCCCTTCACTTATCTCCATCGATCATATATAACCAATGACAAAATATCTCAATGTATGATGGCATGCACCTACCAACTGTCCACTCGAGGAGCAGTTAGAGCACCAAGTCCGACAACTATTGCACCGTACCTCTAATATGGTATGATGGAATCTCCATATAGGATGTGTAACGACCTGGCCCGTCTGCCCAAGGGAACTCTACTTATCCCGACCTCTTATTTTTTGTGGGTCATGGGCCTTCGACCATCGACCGTGCCGTTACCTACTAGGACTTTCCACTCCTACCCAGTGGATTTTTTTATCTTCCCCAGATTCGAACTCTAGACCTGCAGGCTAAAGTACTAAAGTTCCTTGAATCTGATAACCAAGTGAGAGACTCCAAGTGTAAAGTAGCGAGAGGAGCGAACTCTTGAGTTCCATGCACCGCCATTTTCTTTGTAAGCTGAGGGGCCGAAGCTTACTATTCTTTTCATGCCTACCAACTCTTCAAGAGGAAAGGAGGCGGGTAGAGTCAATAGGTTCCTGGCTGTGAGAGAAGGACCGGCCAACTAGCAATGGATGACAGCGAGGCAAGCACAAGAACTTTGAGTTGGGTGTCTCTCACTTGGTTACCAGATTCAAGGAACTTTAGTACTTTAGCTTGCAGGTCTAGAGTTTGAATCTGGGGAAGACAAAAATCCACTGGGCAGGGGTGGAAAGATCTAGTAGGTAACGGCACAGTCGATGGTCGACGGCCCATGACCCACAGAAAAATAGGGGTCGGGATAAATAGAATTCTCACGGACGAACGGGCCGAGTCGTTACAATTAGCACTTTGAAATTCAAATAATTGTTTATGTCATATGTCTAAAATTTATATATTTTATAATGCAGTTTTGTCCCTGATGGTCACCATGTTGCAGCATATATTTCCAGTAAGTTTCAGGAGAGAGTTTCAGTTTCAGGTATTACTTAGAGGCATGTCGACCAGGACATGCGAATCTTCTACTATGAGGAATTTTTGGTAAGTCATTTTTATTATAAGATATTATCTTTTTTTATACTAATTGAATAAATTATGTGTAGAAAAAATACACTTGGGAGCCCGGCCACAAGTAAGAATTCAAAGACACATGGAACACTACTTGTGCAAAATTATACAAGGATTTACTGTATAAATGTAGAAGAAAGGCCACCAGACCTACTTTCATCCCAGTTGAGATTTGGGATGCATGGCGTGCCATTTGAGCCGCAAAAAAATGGCAGTCCAATGCTGAGAAAGCTCGAGCTAATAGAAATACTGAGCGGGCTGACTCTAGTACATGATCCACTAAGCATACAGCTGTATCCCGTTCTATTGTAGAGCATACCCTAGACTTGGTGAGTTTAAAATTAATATATTTATTTTAGAATCATTTAATCATCCATGCTTTTATTTGATTTAATTGGATTTCTTAATCTACAGGAACATGAGTTATAGTGATCTCCTACTTGTTGGGAGATTTTTACAAAAACACACAAATCTAAGGATGAAACATTTATCGATCCACGTGCGAAGGCATTAGACATAAGATTTTGATTTTTTACATTGATTTAACTGTTATATATGTTTATTAAGGTAACTGTCATTTAATACTTGTACCTACTTTTTTACATTTATTTAACTGTTACCTCCTACTTGTTGGGATATTTTTATTTTTTACATTTATTTAACTGTTATATGTTATATGGATTTATTTTAAAACAGGATGAAATGACTACCAGAGTTGTACAGGCGTCTCAGCTAGATAGAGAGGGAGGTGAGATACAGACTCTTTCCACTGATCAGGTAAATGATATCTATTATGATGTGGTCGGTGGAAGAAACAAGAACTCCTTCCTCTACGGTCTAGGGTCCCAAGCAAGAGTTGTGTATGACCGTGTGATAGCCCCTTCAGCTAGGGGTCGTCCGAGCTGTACATCTACTAGGGTAGAAGCCCTAGAGAAAGAAAATCAGGATTTAAAAAATTGACTCTCAATCTTAAAGGCAGCATTTGAAGAGTCTCGTCAAGTCCAGCTGCGCTATGAGGCGATTGGAGAGCATATGCACACAGTTGTGGCTAGTATGAGTCAAACGCCACAGAGTCAAACGCCACAGCCTGTGCATGGCTTTGACTCACAGGAGACTCAGGACCCTGATAACCCTGATTAGTAGATGCTTGCGAGGTATATACCATTAATTTCGATTTTAAATTATAGCTCGTAAACATGCATTTTCATCATAGATACATATCATTAATTTAATATACTAACCTATTTTATTATATTTTTTGCAGGATTCATATTTTGACTTGCTCGGTTGACATGTTTTCCTTTGTTAGTAGTATATGAACATTTGATATAGTATCATTGTATATATTCAAATATGTGGTATTCAGATACTAAGTATTTGTATTGATCAGATGTTGTGACTGTATTTGGTCAGATGTTGTGACTGTGCTTGTAGTTTTATTAGTTCTGATGTTGGACTGAATTTCTATTTGTATTAGTGAATTCTTAAAAACTATTCGTATCGTGATTCAACTGTTTCAATTTTGATTTTGTGATTGGATTGTTGTATTTCATGTTAAAGATTGATCCATATGGATACATGTGAGTGTTGTATACTTGTTTAGCTATCGTTTGTGAGATTGATGGATTTTGTGACGCTATCGTTTGTAATAGTTGTATATTGGTGGTTTAAAATGTAAACAGGGAATTATGATAAATAGAAAGAATATTTTGAAAATATATATGAAATTAGCGACGGATTAGTTTCTGTCGCTAATTAGCGATGGAAATTAAATTTTCATCGCCATTTCCGACTTGTTTACAAGGTTCTCGGGTCTGATTTTCACGACGGGATTAAAGATTCCGTCGTAAATTAGCGGCAGAAATTTAATTTTCGTCGCTAATATCAGCAACGAAATATTTAACCCCGTCGTTATTTTCAACGACGGATTATTTCGGTTCGTCGCTAATTTTAACAATGGGAATAAAATTCCGTTGCTAAATACGACGGAATTTTATTTTCCGTCACTAAATTCGGGCAGCGACGGAAATATTAGCGATCGAAAAATTCCGTCGTTATTCGGTCGCTACTCGATGTTAGCAATCGAATAACGACGGAAATTTCTGTCGCTAATACCTGTTCTTCTTGTAGTGTCGGCGAAGCCAAACAGTACCCTCATTTCTCGTGACCGATTGTAATTTTTTGATTTATCTATTCACAGATGATCATGAAACTGACTGTGTGGGATTGTTGGATGACAAATTCCATTTTTTTTTACAGAAAAGATCTTCAATGACACGACGGATTAAGAAAAAACTTCTAATAGAAATTTAAAGACATAACCCTATCTTCTGATCCAACGACGATTGATGGTTCAACTTAAAGTCCGAACCTTTTGACTCAATCTAATAAAACAAAGCGACAAAGCCCTTCCTTCACTCGCCTGCATCCGCCTCTACGGCTCTGCGCGGCGACTCCTCAGCTTCCTTCCAATTCCTCTCTTGTTCCCGCCCCTCGTCTTGGTCGCTCCCAAATGGAAGCTTCCACACGGTTACTCGGCTCCACCGCTGCTCTCCACCGTCAACTGCGGACAATCACCGTCCCATCTCTCCCGCTTACCCTATCAAACCCTAACCACCCTCGATTTCTGCTAGTCTCTAGCTCTCCGACTCCTTCCGTCGCCTTTCCTCGTTGCTCCCGCTCCGCCTTTCAATGCGCAGTTGCTGGACCCTTCGGCTCATCGCCACCATTTTCTTCCCTTTCCCTCTCCCTTTACTCTTCTAATCTCTTCGGTTTTATATACTCCAAAGATCGATCGGGCCGTTGTCTCCGGTCCAGCTTACAAGGAGGGCTTCTTCGGCTGGGATAATGACCATAAAATCACGGAAGGAGGAGATCCAGGGATTGCTAATGAAAAGGGAGCAATTTGGACGGTTGTTCTTCTTGGCTGGCTAGGAGCGGAGCTAAATCATCTGAACAAGTGCGCGATGCTTTACAGCTCACAGGCATCAGGCTGGTGAGGTTCGTCGTACCGGTCGAGGAGCTGTTGGGGTTCGATTTGGGTCGGAGAGTGGAGGAGAAGGTTGAGCCAGTTTCCTAGTGCTCCGAGACCGAGAATGTTGGCTAACGTAAACCACTCTCTTCGCTGACTTATATAATGCATTTTTTTCTTCCTTTTTTACTGAAGATTGTAGAAATCACGCTATATCGATTGTTTTTTAGGCATTGACAATTTATAGTCCATATCTCTTACACCCTAGGTTTAATGCTAAGTACAATTTCTGTTCTTTTCTCTTTTTTTTTTCTTTTTTTTTTGAAGTAATTAGGCTTTTGGCAATAGCTTCTGGCACCAATGTTCTTGATTATTTTGGCCTAAGAAAAGTAAACAAAAAAACGACCTTTTGATGTTCTTCATTGTTGTTTGATTCATAGCCTCTTTGAAAGTAGCATGTCACTTTCTTTTAGCTTTTGCTAATGTTAACTAGTGCCGTATTTGAAGAGTCATCTATCTTACTTCCCATCTATCTCCACCCTTCTTGCTTATTTGATGGGCTTTTGTTAATGTTAACTGGTGATGTCTTTCAAGATTCATCTTAGCTTTACTTCCTTCTATCTTCACCCATCTTTCTTACTTAATGGCATCAAAAGGAAGACTATAGCCTTTCTTACCCGTGTTGTGTTTAGTAAAGACTTAGACTTACATTCCCCTACTTTGCCTGATTTGGACCAAAATAATATGAATGTGTTGAAAATGAGAAAGTATATAACAAGCTATAAAAAAGTTGAAAATCTCAAAAATAGTAAAAGTATATAGTAAAATAATGATAAGAATATGTTACATGGAAAAGCTATTTGACAAACGGAGAGATTTTATGTGTTGAATATCAAAATGAAATAAAATTTAAATAAAATTCTGAATATTTAATTAGGTGGACACTATATATGAATTTAGTCGCTTTATTTATACTCCATATAAAACAATAAACAAATACTTTTAAACAACTATTAAGATCAGAAAAAATAATGTACACTTTATAGATCATATTTTTGACAAGTATTCAAGGAAATGATACTATATAATTGTTTCTGTTCCCCCCCTTAATCTGTTATTTCTTATGTTCTTTCTGTAATGTAATCTGTTCTCTTTTTTTCTCTCTCAAAATTTCCTCTTCTATCATGTTTTTTGAATCATTTTTTCTCAGTTTTCATAATTGATTCCAACCTATAATACTGGTATTATTTTTTGTGATTTGATGATTTTAGTATCATTCTTTTATTTTGCAATATATATGTTTGGAATATTCTAGTGAAAATCATAGTGTTTGACATGGTTGGACATTTTGAGAACTTCATCACGAGAATGTCACATTATATGAGAAAATCAATAATATGAATTTAAATTTAAAGCTTTTGAGTTGACGCTGAAGAACTTACCACCTATTGTGCAAATGATTACATCGGCTTCAGATACTATTGAAAATTGAATTAGTTACTTTAAAATTTTTATTATTTCTTATCTGTAATTTGATAATGATAATGAGAAAGAGTAGTTTTGTTCATTTTGAATTGTTATGCTTCATCGACACACAAGCTATTAGTGAGGAACAATAGAATGGAGGTTTGTCTTGGTGATTGACTGGTATTCTCTATAACCCTTTTCTTATTTTGTTGTAATGTTATTGAATATGTTGTTATAATGTTAGACAACTATTGTTGTAATGTTGGAAAGTTGTTGAAATGTTCATAAATCTCATCTTTCACAACTAACATCCATGTCTTTAGTGGAATAATTGATTTGTAATGGAAGAGAACCCCAAACCTTGGCCTAATGGTTAAAGATCTGATTCCCAAACCGAAGGTTAATGCTTCAAGACACATAAAAGTTTTCATCTTATAATAGGAGTTTTTGTGCATATTATGACCCTATTGCAGCTTATTGTGTACACTTCTTTGTATACATCAAAATCAGCAACCACACGCCATTGTATATTTATTATTGATATCTTAATTGCAGCTTATTATATACACGGATGGAATTCTTAAATGATATGAAATTATTTTACTAATAAAATGTTCCAATAAATTGGATTTAGCTCAGAAATGTTTGTGCTAAATGTTGTTTAATATTTTCTATTCATCTCTTGATTTTATTATTATTTCTCTTGTTTGTTGAAGTTAAATTGTAGATTTAATATTTTGTATATCAAGATTTCTAAGTTCTTTTAAAGATTTTTATTGTGATACTCATTTTTTGTATATTTATTATAAGTATTGGTGGTTTGTAGCGAAATAGATTTTTTAGAACTTTTGAGAATGTCAACATTTTGCATATGAAGACTTTAGATAAATGAATAATTTTGATGTAAATGGATGTTAATTTTACAAGTTTAATGATGTGCATACAATCATTATGAACTACTAGAAGATATTTTAATATATATGGTGTTTTGATTTTTAATATACTGTGGTTTGATTTTTATTAGCATTTATTAATATATATTGTGAATTGCATATAGGTAAAAATGATGAAAAAACAGTTATATAATGACCGTCGTTGTTGTCATTGATGACGGTATGCTAAACTATCGTTAAACAATTAAACAATATTAAATTATTAACGATGGTACATATACCTGTCGTTGTTGTTGTTAATGAAGGTTCATATAACTGTTATTGTTCTTAACGATGGTATATAAATCCGTCATTACTATCATAACGACAGTAGTGAATACTGTCGTTAAGTGTTATTACCGACGGTACTTTTATCCCTGTCGTTAATCTTTTTTCGACAGGGCCTTTTAGCGACAATTTCCTACGGTATTTATAAGTACCATCGTTAAAACTCATCAACAATGGGAATTGACTCTTTAACGATGGGATTTTCTGTCGTTAAAGGGTCCATTTTTAGTAGTGTGACTAATATATCATGCATCAATCAAGAAATAATGGCTTCATTTTTTGTGGTTGATTCTTGTGACATAATTGTCTGTGAAGCCGAAAGGGCTGGTATATAACATAATTGATATCACATAGATAGATACACATTTGTCCTGCTAATTTGCTTCCTGAAAATGTAACCATTATTCTGTTATTCCCTCTGTGGTACAGAAGGTTTTCACTTGATGATGTATTTGATTATTGCCATTATCCTAGCCTGTTATCAGGGTTAATGATCCTGTTGCAGTGTTCTCTCGATCTCTTGTTACACTCTATCTGTATGTAATTTAGCTATAGCAAAATTTATTGGTTTATCAATCTGATTGTGTGTCTGATTGACAGATGTAGGAGCCAACTTTTGGATTGAGGTATGCAGCTTTTAATACTTTCAATCAACACTTGAAATAAGGTGCATGGTGCTGCTGTGCTACCGCTTTGTAATGGATTTTTCAACAACTTTATTACTTGTAATCAGAAGCTGCAGGAAGTATTGCTGAGTATGCCTGTGTTCTTAATTATTTGATGTAAAATATATCAAGTTGACATTTCTGTAAAATATTGATGTTGTTTTTGACCTTGTACTTTGACCACATACATGTTCTTGAATAATGAATAATGTTAATATGAATGAATATTCATGATTTATTGTTGAAATCTTAGTTTATTGATCTTATTGAATAGGTCTGTATGGTGATGCTTTGCTTTTGTATAGTAATGGTTGTGTATGGTTCTATATGATTTTATTGAAATTGTTGCAAGTTTACGATAAATTTTGTAATAAAAATAAATTTGTTGCAAAAGAAAATTTATTAAAATTTATGATAAAAATAAATTCGTTGTAGATTTACATAAAAATATTTTTCATTATAGATTTGTGATGAAAATATTTTCATGGTAAATTTTGTGATGAAATTTATTTTCATCGTAAATCTACGATGAAAAAGATTTTCGTTGCAAAAGTAATCACTAATTTTGTAACAAATTTTATAATAAAATATTATTTATTGTGAATTTGACAATGAATATTTATTTGTTCTGATAAAATATATATTATGACAATCTTGAAAAAATTTTCATTGTAAAATTTATTATAAATTTATTTTATAAAATTTATTATAAATTTATTTTATAAAATTTATTATAAAATTCATTGCAAATAAAGAGTTTTTTAAATGCTTTGTTAAAATAAAATGTCAAATTTACCTCATAGATTCTTAGAAAGTCAGAGTTGACTTTCATAAATCGGAACACAATAATGTAAGTTTTCATATGGCATTTAGAGAAGAGAGAATTTTTATTTTATTCTTGTATTTTAACTAACATTTTAAACTGTTTTTCTTCGATAGATGAGTGTTATTAATTCTCTCCTTAATTTATAGAATATGGGAAAACACGATAACAAAATCATAAAAGACAAAATTGAAAGGACATCACTATATTACTATTTCTTCTTCGTCGTTAAGTATTTAATTTTTATTATTTAATTAATTTTAAAGATCATCAATTTAATTTTATAAAATTTTTTATTAACTATCAAGATAAATTGAAAAGTGCAAATAAATCTTGATGGATGATCTAAATAGTCAATAATATATTTTAACAATTATAAATCATAATTAGTATAATATTATAATAAACATAATTACTAACTACTATAATATATACACATATAGGTGTTAAAAGTATGTATATATGTTATATCAATTATGATTCATAACTATTATACTCATAATTATTTGTAACATGGATATTAATTTAGCTTATCTTTTGAATCATGTACGGCTGAATTTGAGGAGCCTATAAAATATAAACATTTGAAACAATCTGGGGAGCTTATGAATATAAACTTTTATTAACATTTGGAGTAATTAATTAATTATTAATTTCTAATTGTTTACGATTGTATCAATTAAATAATAGTGTTAATTATCCTTTGGTATTGTTATAATATGTTTAATTCAAAAGGTTTTAATGTAATTAAAAATCGAACAGTTATAATTAAGATTTTAAATAAAAAATTATGTTAGTTGTTGATATTAATTATTTATCTTTTATTTAAATTTATTTTGATTTCAAATATAAACAAAATATTTAAGTTTTGATGAAAATTTAATATTATGATTTTTAAAATATATATATATATATAATCATCCATTATAATTAATGAGTTTAAATTTTAACTTTGTTTCATGATTCTAAAAGCCAGTTCTTTTAAATATAACATTTAATATAAAATTTTAAGTATTCGTTGGATAATAATAAGCATGTAAAAAAATTTAAAAATATAACAATTAGACACACACACAAAAATAAAAGATTACTCACATAGAGCTATTTTAAAGTGTATTAACTAATAAATTTTTAAGATTTTAGATGAAATAAATAATATATTTCTTTTCACTTTTCGAGGTACATGATGTATCAAGAATCTCAACAATAAAAAAATTAAAGGAAAACTTATAATACAACTGTCACTCAAATTGTTTATTTATTGCATCACTATACATCATAATTAAAACAACAAAAATTTCCCATACAACATAGTAATAATCCTTAAAATGAAAAAATCATTATAAATCCAACAACAAGATAAATCTTAGTGTGACATAAAATAAATAACATATATGCAAACAAGGCACGACAGATACATCTTTAAACAACAACTATGATCTCATGCTCATCTCCTCCCTTCCTCCCTGAACTTTCATCCTACAATTAAAACATTAAAGGAAAATAATTAAATATTATTAAAATGGATGGTAAAAATACTATACATATAATTGAATTGATGTTGATCCAATATCATCTTACCAATTATTTTACAAGTATCCTAATCAGTATTATCACATTTGAATTACAAATACATTTGATAGGACTGAACAATCCTAAATTAGCATATCAAGATTAATTAGTATAAAATGGATGAGTTTGAATAGGATCATTTTTCAATAATTAACTAAATTAAATAAAAAAATAAACTTTTTTTTAGAAAAGAAATAGGAATTATATTATATCCCAACAACAAAGAAGCCATTTAACTATGCAACTATAGAAATACATATAATGATCTTTTATTTTATTCAACTAAAATGGTTTTCCAACTTACCTTTCCAACTATATCCAGCTAGCTGAGGAACCTATGGAATATAAACCTGTGGAATATGTGAGATGATCGGCCAATCTTCGCCGGTCTCCCTTTCACATCTACTTTTCAGTTGTGGGCAATCAAAAATATTCAAAATTTTCAACATATGTAGATTCTTCAAATTCCTTGGCACCCTTTCTAATCGTGGGCAGTTCTTGATTGATAGTAAATGAAGAGAGCTGAGATGTTGTAGCCAGTCAGGCAAAGTCGTGAGATTGGAAAATCTATCTATGTCTAATCTTGTTAGCACAGTACTGCTTCCTGCTTCTGCTGTCATCAACGACTCCAATTCATCACAACAACAAATACTTAATATTCTGATTCCAAAAATGTCATCATGCATGGCATGTGAACCATAGAGAGACAATGCATTGAGTGTGTGCAAGTATTGCAGTTGCCCACATAAATTGACTTTGTTGCCACAAATTTGTATTTCGAACTGATCTACTGAATTCAAGATTTGTATGAGTTCTTCTGGTTGCAATATTATACTTGGACAGTGTAAGAGCCGTAGAAAACAAAGAGAACTGAGACGCCCCACTTCCAACGGGAAGGATGCCAAAATATCACAGCTTTTAATGGTCAATGAACGAAGCATTTCTAGGTACTGCATTTCATCGCCAGGAAGAGATTGGAGTTGACTGCATTCTCTAATTTGTAATTCCGTCAAGGATGTGAGGTTTCTGATGCAACCACCTGAAAGAGATGTCATGTTGTCCATATTCTTCACTTTGAGAACAGAAAGAGAAGTCAGCCTTCCAATACATGAGAGTATGGTCTCACTGCAGAATGATATCACAAGCTCTTGGATTCTAGGAAGCCATGGTATGCTTTTCAATTTAGGACAATTGGAAATCCACAACTTCTGCAGTAAAGGAAACAACTGATCGACGACATGAGACTCTGACCATTCCTCTAAATTTTCCATCTGATTCAATCTGAGTTTTTGAAGGGAAGGAAAGCCTCCATAACCATGGAACTCAACACCCATCTGTGTAATGCCAGCTATAGATTGTAAGCAAAGCATCTTAAGAAATTGTAGATTTCCAAATGGAGGAATATGCTCACAAACACGACAGTTTACAAGGCTAACTTCAACCAAATTTGGCAACTGTGACTCCATCAACCATGCTGGAAATTGTGGGCTCCCATAATCCCGTATGGTCAACTTCTTTAAGCTCGTCGTGTTAGGACAAAGATCATCCAACATGTCCTTGTCATATCTTTCTGAATCATTAAACTCTACGCATAGTTCATTAATATCTTTATTCTTCAAGATTTTTCTTCCACCACAAGAATAATTCTTAAAATTGTTGGAAAACTTAATTGTCATTTCTCCATGAAGCTTCAAATCCTCAAGCTCTATAATTGAGCATGCATCAGTTTTGTCACCACCAATAAAGAAAGGTAAACTTTGAAGGTTAGTTAGTCGAGATAATCCATAAGGCATGTGTGTCAATCTACTATCACCTTGTAAATCAAGATCCCGAAGGTTTTGCATATTTCCTAACTCTTTTGGTAGCTCTAGAAGTTTTTTATTTGATGTGAGATTGAGATACTGTAAATTGGAGAGAAGGGTTATGGAATCGGGTAGAACTTCCATACTATTCCAAGATAAATTGATATCCCGAAGGTTTTGCATATTCCCTAACTCTTTTGGTAGCTCTCGAAGTTCATAATTGGAACTGAGATTGAGATACCGTAAATTGGGGAGAAGAGCTATGGAGTCGGGTAGAACTTCAATACAATTCCAAGATAAGTTGAGGTACCTCAAATGTATCAGATTTCTTATTGACGTCGGAACCTCCCTGATTCCACTATAAGTTAAATCTAACGCCCGCAAAAATTTCAGTTCTGAGAAGACTTCAAGCAGATTGATACTCAAACATGAACCATGTGTTATAAAGGTGCGCAAGGACAATGGTTTCTTGCCTAAGACCACCTGAGTCATGTTTGGAAACTCTCTTTCATTTACTTGCAAATGATATGTTCGTTTTCCAATATCTTCCACTGAGTCTTGATCAGAATTCCAATATACATCTGCAGATACTGATCGTGCCAGATCATGCATCAAATCATGCATCCTGCACTTGGTTACATGACTATCTTCTTCAAAATCATGGGAAGGTGCCGAGAGAAAGAACGACCCCATTACTAAATCATCAAAGACACGTTTACCCACTGTTTCAGCATCAAAATTTCCTTCTGAACGTACGAAACCGTTTGCCATCCACAATTGTATTAGTAAATCCCTTTCCATCGTATAATTTTTTGAGAATAGGGAAGCAAATGCAAAACACTTCTTTGACCGTGGAGGGAGAGTGTTATAGCTCAACTTTAATATAGCTAACACTTTATCTTCTTGATCTTCCAGCTGCCATATTTCACTCTTCAATACTGAGTACCAGTAATTTTCCTCTCTTTTGCCACAAAGCATGCTACCGAGAGATATGGCAGCCAAGGGAACACCACCACATTTCTCAACAATCTGTCCACCAATATTCATCAAATTTTGATCCGCTGCTTGTCCTCCAAATGCAAATTGTTGAAACAAGGACAAACAATCATCTCGGGACAACTGCTGTATTTGATGGGTGGTACTGAATGAGTCCATAATCAAAGAGACCTGCTGGCTACGGGTTGTCACCAAAATTTTGCTTCCTCTCGCCCCACATTTTAAGGCTGCTTTCAGTACATTCCACTTTAATGGATCTTCATTCCATACATCATCAAGAACGAGCAGAAATCTCTTCCCATGTAATGCCTTTTGTAGCTTCTGGCACACTAAATCTATTTGTGAGATGTTGACTGGTTCACCAGTAGCCAATTCTAAAATAGACTTCATTATTTTCGCAGGATCAAATTCAGCCCCAACAGGAGTCCACATTTTCGAACTTGCAAAATGAGCTTTCACCTTCTCATCATTGAAAACATGCTGAGCAAGTGTAGTCTTCCCGAGGCCACCCATCCCAACGATGGTGATGACCTTCATTGTGCCATGATTGCTTTCATCATCATCATTTTTTGTTAACATGTCGACAATCTTATTCTTCTCTGGGTCTCTCCCTATAACAACAAAGCCATTGAGAGAGTGGGTCTCTGATCTGTAGGGACTTGGTTGTGACGTGGGGATACTGCCTTGTTTTTGTAACAAATTGGAAAGAACGGACTTTTGCAGCAAAATAGAATCCAGACTTTCTGTTATAGCTTTTATCATGCCACCTACCCTACTCTTAAACACAACTTGATTATCAACTGAGAAGAAATCACGCACCGGCCTTAAAAAAGTAGTATTTGATCTCTGCTTCTTCTGGAAGACTTTGGTGTCATAGTAATCCACAACATCCTCGAGATCGTAGGCCAAGTATTTGAGCTTCTTCAGCAAGTCCTTCACATCATCATCCATAAAAGAGCGGGACTCGATGTGTTGGATCGCCTTGTTGATGATCACGGACGACTCCTTGAGCTTCTCCATCTTCCTTTTGGTACCAGTTATTGCCTTGATTTTCTTGTCGAGTTCGAGGAGATCTACCGCCACAATGCGAGCTGCAGCTACCAAAGCTCCTTCCATAGCTCCGGATCGATGAAGGATGCAGAAGTTGTTGGTGTGGATCTGGCTAACAATAGCTTTGGAGAAGAAAAAAGAAGCTAGCAACAATTTGCAGGGCGACGACTTTGAAGCCTTCAATATTTGTTTTTTATAAATTGGTTGGGTCTCCGATAAGATTGTTTATAAATTACAGTTCACCATGACAGTGAGTGGGTATTAATTAAATC
The DNA here is from genome assembly GCA_037834155.1 of Curcuma caesia. Taxonomy (NCBI): domain Eukaryota; kingdom Viridiplantae; phylum Streptophyta; class Magnoliopsida; order Zingiberales; family Zingiberaceae; genus Curcuma; species Curcuma caesia. The sequence continues at coordinate 15,615 of JBBMKF010234318.1, forward strand.
TAAGTCGCTAACGCCACAACCCACAGGCCACAAATTTCTAAGAGTTGTATTAAAAAATTAAATTTGTTTTCAAAGGGATTAAATATTACTTTTTAAAATATTAAAAAGTGACGTGATCGCGGTGTTGAGAGAAGATGTGGAGCCCATCGAATCGTAGGACACGTAGCAATGTCTTCTGCAATGAAATTCGCATTCGCTGTCCCAACAATTTACACCATTGATTTCAAATTATTTATAAGAAGATAAATTAAAAAATTATAATTGATCATAACAAAAAAAAATATTATTCAATTTCATTGAGATTCAAACTCTTATCTTCAATTTTAATAATTTTAACTTTGACAAGACCTACTATAATAATACTGAAAAGTATATTTTCAAGATAGTAGATATTTTATTTTAAAAAAAATATCTTTTTATTGATGATAAAAATAAGAGGTATTTTTGAATTTTCTCTTTCATTTACAATAAACTTTTATACAAAATACTTATTAAAATTAAGTAATAATAATTTTAATGTATTACAAATTATTTTGTAAATTTTATAATATTAAAATTTTAAATAAATTGTATTAGTTTATATATTTACAAAGAATATAATTACCTGATGCAACAAAAAATAAAATAAAATATTAAAATTTACAAAATAAAATGTATATTTTTATTACAAAAAATATTGTCATTGATAAGTCAAATCTTATGCAAGACTAAAATCAATGTCATCGACATAATATATCTACTTTAAAGTACTATTTATTATTTACACACTTAAATTATTATTATTATTATAAGTGCTGTCAAATTGTATTTTTCTAAGTCTTATCAAATTATATAATTGTATTGTATGCAAATAGTATTCAATTACACAGTACATTTTATTAAATTATATTCTAAGTGATATTATGTTACTATTAAGTTTGTGTTTGAACAAAAAGTACTCTTTTTTACCGACTAAATATAATTTTAGGATACCCCTTTAACTATATTTAATATTTAAAAATATTTATTGACATAAAAATAATATAATATAATAAATTATATTACAAAAGCAAAATAAAACTAATTTTAAAATATTATTTAATAAATTTAAAATCATAATGCACTCAAATAAAGAATCTTATTGTATAATAAAAAAAGTATAAAAGAGAAAAAAAAAAGAAAAAAAGAAAAACCTATATAAAGTATTAATTATAGGCTTTCTTTCTTTTTTTTTAAGGTTAGCAATCCTTCTATACGGTTCATGTTATATGAAACTTTGGTAAAGAAAATCAAGAGAAGACTAGATTGAAACCTTCACCGTCGTTGGGGCGGCCGGCGGGAGAGAAGCCGGG